>JAHWXV010026886.1:0-11432 GCA_024586415.1 Phrixothrix hirtus
TCAGAAATGTTAATGAGCCATTCCAAAAAAAGAATTTGAGAAATTTCTATGCTGCAAATTTGCCTCCGTGTCAAACAGAATTATATTATGAGTTCTTAAGATCATATTATATGAAAATGTCTAGAGTAATACGAAACTTAAAATTCCAACTGAACTACAACCAACAGATTATGGATGGATCATAAATGAATCCACATATGACTTCAAGTGGTTTAAAGACCTGCAGTTACCATCATTCATAAAATATGTGGTGGACGCTGAAGAATCTGAAGGTATCATATTAAGTTATTATATATTTATTCGACACGCCTGAATTTTAAATACCTAAAATAACGTCTTCATATCTGTTTTTAGTTGAAGGCAATGGTGAAAGTGATGAATACAACAGCGACATAGATGTACAAGAAGTGCCAGAGAGAAGAGAGAAGATATACGCCGTTTTAGGGGACGTCTGCTGACATCTTATCTTCTACTTTTGCATCTGCCATTTTACATATAATTTGTTAACTATAGAATAAACTAACATGCAAAATTTCGGAAATGTATCAAACTACGTTCAGTGATAAATGATCAGAACAACATTAAAGTTAATCGCCGGTCGCTTACAGCGCGTGACTGCATGTGATGCTTTTCATTCACTTCTGCCAGGGCCTTACCCACAAAAATTTTGTCTGCCATTCCAGATATCTTCTTATACAGGTTTAAAGAATGTACAAACGAAATTTCAACTTTGTACCGTGTGACGTTGATTTTCCTGACTTCCCAGGAGTTTTTCATCGTTCTGCCGGCGCTTTGTCTTCCATTAAAACTTCTGACATTCGAAATATATTTTTGAAAAGACTTCGACAATGTGTAAATCAAATTTCAGCCTAGTACCTTAACGCGTTTTGGCCGGCCGCCCCGCAAACGTCCTCCGGACTGGCGCGGCAGAAATATCTTTTTGTTAAAGACAGTAATAGTTGAACCTTTGCAGCTAGAAACAAACTATGTACCGAGTGACGACGAAAAATGCGGCCAGGTCTTAGACTATAAAGTTGTATATATCCCTATGACGAGCACCTGATCGAATTGAATAGTTTTTGGCAAAATTAATTTTAGTTGGAGGAAACCTGCAAAACCTGTACACCTCTGTACCATGTACGAGCTATATAAAATCTATCTATTAACACTGTTTATGTTGAACACTTTTTTTGTACCAACCTTTTTAATTGAATAATTGTAATTCTAAAAAGAGTAAGCGGTCAGCTGTCTGCTGATGTATATTTGCAATTCGAAATCCTCTTTGTTTTTTCCTTTAGACTGGTAAATTTTTACTATCCAGAATAGTAGCTTGTCTATCTTGAATTAAAATGTGTAATGCAGTATTTTTAAGAACACATATGCTTAGAATAATTTTCTGCATTTTAAACTATACAAGTTGAACGGATCCAACTGAAACCGCGAGTATTCAACATACAAAAGTCTCACTGTATATTCCTTAGGATAGCGAGAAAAATTTATTAACGTTAATCGCCAGTTTAATGCAGTTGAGCTTAAAACGAAGTTTTATTTTTTTTTATTCTACGTCAAGCTCTGAAAATAGAGAATCATAAATTTTCTAGGCGTTATATCAATAATAGAAATTAAAAATGTCATTTTCTATGAGAACACATGCTTACTGTATTGGCGATTTACTTTTAGTGAAGCGCCACCTCATGATTGTATTTAAAACTATTGAATGGCATATAGTTCGCAGTTTTACTATTCATGCATTGTTTTTTTTTGTAATAATCTTATTATAACAGTTTGAAATATCACTTTCAATAAAGTTATTATCAAACAAATAAGAAATTAAAAATCAAGGAAAATTGAAATTATACGAAATATACGTCCATTAACCACCATTTCGATGTTGATAGTGGCGCCACTACCGGTGGTGTAAATCGCCAATAAGTGTATGTGCGGTTAATTTCGTATTTCGTATCATAATCATTATTTCTACTCAATTAAGTTAAATTAAATTATATGGAGTCGTTATAGGTTATTGTTGAAATTATGAAACTAGGCCTGAACAATGCACTCTAGGTCATGCATTTAATAAATTATTAATTTAAATAGAACGTAATAAATACTACAATAATATCATTATTTATAGAAAATTATACAATAGTTGCCTAGAATTAAACATCTATGTCAAAAATAAAATACTTAGAATATAACTAATAAAAAAATTCCATGCAGTATGACACCAAACTTTGCCTTTTATCGGATTTTATAGCATTATTTAATTAGTTAGAATTTTAAAAGGTATGCGATTATTAATAATAAAACAGTTTTAATATAAAATATAGTTGAATCGATATATAACAAAGGTTTTAATAAGTTTTGAATCTGGATTAAAGATATATGTTTTCCATTTTCATTGCACATGCTTTCTACAACCTTTACAAACTCTTTGTGGCGTATGTGATACAATAGTGTTTTATATCTTAAAAACGTATTTATTCCGAAAATGAGTTGCAATCCTTGTGTGCCATATGCTATAAATTACAAGTATTGTCATTGTTCAAGCAATAGTAAATTTGAATGTTTAATATTGGTGAATATGGCGAATGGCGAAAATTACACGTAAGAATGTTGTTTCTAAAAACCGAGCTGATTAATTATATTTATATTTATATTCATGATGTATCCTAACCGATACAGTAAGCTATCTTTCAAAAAAATTCTGAAAATGGTGCGCTATTTCAGGATTGTCTGATGGGCATTTAGAAGCGGAGTTAATAATCCTAACGATTCTGATATTGATCGTAATACAGCAGATGATCCCGAAATTGAAAAGTGCGATGAGATTGATATTGAAAAAATTGTAGAGGAAGATAGATTCGATTCAGGGGATCGCAAACCCTTGGCAAAATTGTATCCACAAGTACCACAACATAATTACGAAATATGGAAAAAACGTACGAAAAAACGATCCAAGCAAATATTCTAGCTGTTATGGAGCCTTTCCAATGTTTTACGAAATATGTTGATGATAATTCCTTCGATCAAGGGGCTACGTCCATGAATATAAAATATGTTGATGACAAGGGAAAATCGCTAGAAGTTCAGATATTTTGGGGTGTTAGGATAATTGCTAACTTACTACAGTTTCTAAGCTTGTATAGGTGATGGGAACAAGTTGCTAGGTATCGTTTGATAGCTTATCGTATAACTCGCAGTCATTTCTTCAAACTAAGGTCATATTTGAAAAGTGTAGAAGATAATTCAATATCTACTGAAGTTAGAGAGATTTAGAAGTATTGGAAAGTTCGTCCAATGCTTATTAAAATTCGAAATGCTTGTGTATCAACCGATAGACCTAAGAATGTAAGCACAGATAACAAATTATTCCATTCCATGGGAAATTTGCTATATGCCAATTAATATAGGACTGGCCGACGCCTCTCAGTTTGAAGAATTTTTATTACATGAAGGCAAAGATTCCAATATTTCTTCTCAAATCAGCTGAAAAGATGGATGTTAAACACTGCACAATTCTACAACAATTTTTCTGAATGGATATTTTACATCTGTCTTTTGTTGAAAATGCTCATAGAATATGCAAAGAGAAACACAGGAACTTTGATGAAATGCTGAATTTCAAAAAAATACCGAATTTAGAACTGACTCCCAAATGCGATGCGTTAGAAGGGGTAGTCATGATCAACTTGTAACGGTTGAAGTAGTTTGATAATAAACCAATTTATTTAGCCTCCAGATGTTTACAAAAGGTGGTCAAAAAAACAAGAAGTGTGTTGAAATGAAAATGTAGTGAAACTGTATAATCATTACATGGGTGACGCAGATATGCTTGATAGAGTTGTTGCTAAATATTCCATGCAGATTAGAACTAAAAAAATGGACAGTGTTCATTTCCTGGCTAGAATGCAAAATAGTTGCAGTTGCAAATGGATTTCCAAAAAGACATTCTTTGTTATTATGATTTCAAACTGAAAATTTCTGAATCACTGATTCTTTTCTAAACCACTACAGGCACGTTATGTTTCTGATGAACACAACGACAATGATAAAGATCAAATTCGAATAAAAACGTCGCTTTACCTCTTTACAGTATCTGTTTCATGTAATAACCTTCGTATAGAGGGTATATTGCATCTTTAAACAAAATATATCTTCAAACGATAAAACTAGTTCAAGATGTCGAATTTAAGTTTGCTCTCGACTCACATTTCACGGTTTACACTGTTTTAAAACATTTTATACTAAGCGGGTTAAGATTGTATTTATCATATATGGTACATGTAGTTAGTCTTAAAATAAACTAAAAAAAATCACATTGCCATTTTCTTTAGTTATGGAAAGGAAATCTTTTAGAACTACGTGAACCAACCTTTACTGATTTTTTAAATTTATAAATGTGTACTAGTAGAAATTTTCAACATACGTATATATGCGTAGCTTAATTTTAGAAGATCCTTAAATTATCTTCTAAACCATTAAATATGTAGTACTGTTTGTGTTTATGATTCCACTAAGACGGTCATCATTCGTGAACAATCTAAGGTAGATGACATAAGATTAGTATATTTTAAATTGTAGAATCCATTTTGTCCATTAATGAATTGCATTTAAAATTGATGTAGTAGTCAATTTTTAAAATGTACTTGATACTGCGTTGAACGCAAATGTATTAGATCCAGAGTTTTTAGTATAACCTAGTTCTGTACTAACAGCCGTTGAAGGTATTAACGGTTATATCAATATGATGGATTATCTGCCATTGATGAAATATTATCAATATATATTAAAGAGTTTATTGGCAGTTTAGATATCTAATCTTAGACAAACTATCACATCTAATAAATAATCTTTCTTATTCATATGAAGTAAGAGTTTATGTAACATCAATAGATATTATCTGTTTCACCTGCGGCAAAGTTTTAACCTGCACCAATGGCATTTATTTAATTTTATTTCTACAACTTCATTGCAATCTATTATTTAAATTTATCTATCAAGATAATTTGTATTGGATTCCTGATGCATTCCCTAATACTCCATTTTTTCTTCTAATTTGGGATAAACAATGCGTTTTGTCTAGAAAAATCTTTAGCAAGTTGCAAATAGCTACCAGAAAAAAAGCAAATCCTTTCAATTAATAAAATCCTGCTCTCTACATGCAACGAGAGGAAAATACATTTTCTTTTTTAGATTTTCTCGTCAAGGCACTTCTCTCACTTTCCTAATAAAGTTAGCGAAATTGGTATGTGCCAACCTAAAATACTCACCTAATTACTATTGAAGTAGGACAAGTACTTAACGATTTATCGAAGCTAGACCGTTTCTCATCCCAGGAATGTTTATTTGTTTGTTTCATTTATTCTTGAAAACGATCTGTGCAAAAAAAACCTTAGCGTAACCCCACTTTACAAGAATTATTTGTCAATTTTTTAGAATGCAGCATAGATAGCGGCGGGGATTCCGATTTGTTATAGTGTAAACCTATACTCATCTACTATGCGTCATCCCACAAAATGTTAAAGTCCTTTGTCAAGCAGTAGCTTTAAAAGAACCTATTAATTAAATAAATGTAGATGAGTTTACGTTTAGAAGTCGAAAATATCTTGTTAAAAGGAGGACGTTTAACCCACAGATCTATGTCGATAGGAAAAACATTTTAACAATTTTGGTTTTTAACTTTAGATCGCATGCAAGTGAATTTTTGAACTTAGGTGTGGTTGCAAAGCGATCTTCCAAAATTTTCTAAGACCAAAGCCTGCAATTATTGAAAAGCTTCAAGACACAGTCTATTTTTGGGATGCTAAAGTGCCAAAATTATAACAATAACGAGGAATACTATGTTAATCAACGGGATAGTATTTTAAGAACATTACCCGCCTTAGCAAAGGTGAAGCTCTTCTTTTCATTAAGATAATGATCATAAAAATTTAAGATATTCGATCAATTTAGCTTCCATTGACCAATTTTGGTTTTATATACAGCTAAAATAATATTTTAGAAGACAGAAATCTGCATCAGATCAGGAAGTTAATGTGCTGTTGTCAAGCATCGCTTATAGAACAAAAATAATTAAATTTACTTAATAAAGGTTTTAAATATTGCCCAAAATACAATAACAAAAGGGACACCCAAATATTAATTATAAATATTAAACTTGCAATGAATTTTTTAAGCTATCATGATAAAATTGTGCCAAAATTGTAACATAAAGTAAACCGACTGTTCATAACTTTATTGAAAAACGAATAGTAGAAGATCTAAAAGGATTGCAACTAATGACCTCAATTTAATTCTTCCTAATTATGTTTTAAAACCTAGATCACCTATGTTATATGACTTACCTAAATTACACAAGACTGATATTTCCTTCCGACTTGTTGTTTCGTACATTAATGCGCCTAGCTATAAATTATGCAAAATATTAAATGTACCTATTGAAGGTAACATCATATTTAATCATTAGTACTCTATTAAACACACTTATGGATTAATAGAAAGTATCAAATAATTGCATGTATCACAGAACAACATCCTTGTAAATAACTTGCTTTCCTCCATTCTGACTGATAAATTAAGATACTTTACACCATATATATATAATTCCATAATGTATAACTCTAATGAAAAACAGGAACTAGAAGCGTTGATCTCCGTTTACCTTCAACAAAACTATTTTTGTTTCAATAACAAATTTTACCAACAACAGTATGGCATTTCTATGGGATCTCTAATTTCTCCTCTTCTATCAAAAATCTTCAAGGCTAATTTTGAAGAAAATATTTTTAAAAATGAAAATCCTTGAACTAAACTAGTTAAACAATGGTCTAGACATGTTGCCGATGTATTTTATGTGTATTCTAGTGATCGAATTCTATCTACATCATCTAAATTCGATAACATCAAAAATTCAATTCATTATAGAAGTGGAGGAGAAAAAATAATGAATTAAATTATTTCGATTTATCTATTTTAAAATATAATTATAAGCTAGACTTCAGTATATACAGAAGACCGACTAATACAGATACTAGATAATGCTAATCAATCTTAGTAGATAAAGCATTTCGTGTTCCACAGTTTGGTTCACCGACTCCTTAAAGTACCTTTATCATCTTCAAATGATAAAAAATAAGCCGACATCATTGAAACTATAGCAATTGCATTTATAGGTCGTATCATCAATAAAAAGAGAAACAAAATAATTCTACAGCAATTGCACACAAAATTAGAAACGCAAACTCCAAATAAAAGGCACTCTTTTAAACAATGAAAATTTTACTAATGATATTGCTCAATTCGAATTTAGTCCCTTTTAAATACAATTATTAATAAGCTTTAATCATGTGATTATATCGTTTAATTTTGCTGTTCATTTATAAGAGCGCTTAAGTTTTGACAAATATAATAGTAAATTATTTAGAGACATCTGGTATATAGAATTGTACGCGTCCTTTTTTTGAACATATTCGATAATACCTTGTGAACATTTCAATGATATTAACAATAAGGTTAAATATTCCAAATTATAATTAATTCAATTGGAAATAACATTTTAAATTCTTTCTTTGTTATAAAATAAAAATTAACTGGGATTTCCATAGAATACAAAGTAACAAGGGTATTTTAAAACTATTACTCAAATACGTTGACATGCAATAACTTTCGAGACACCAGTATCTTTAAAATAGTTACCAACAATTCCGGCTTTACTCCCCACCCTTCCGAAAGAAGTGTTTTTGATAGTCAGTTGAAGTTAGAGACTAGTAGAGTAAACAACGCTTCCTCTGTTTGTGTAATTCAGTACACGCGTACTTAAAGTGACCTTGCCGAGATTCAATTTAAATTTCAAGATAGAAGAGCTACCCAATTTTAAGTTTTGTAAGTGACCGAATTTTTGAGAAATTCGACATATTGACACACAAAGGTGGATTGTAATTGGGTCAATTATCATCCTTCCACGTTAGATTCCTGTACAGTGGCTTAGGATCGAATTGTGCCGTATAAGTAAGGTACAATATTATTATCTGGAACCAGAGGCGGCACTGTTCCTTACTTCTTTTGGGAGATTCAGAGTTCTCGAACCACAAATAAGCCAAGTTCTTCTACTTTAACTTTACCATCACGTAATCCTCGAAGCTTTTCTTTGGAATTCTACAACAACCCCTTTTATAAACTCCGCGGGAGCTAGTATTTCGGTCAAGTTAAAAATAGCCATTTGAGATAATGTTGTAAATATTACACTGAATTTTTAATAATTTCAATTATTTAGTTAAGCAAAGGCCACAATTTAGAGGCTGAGTTTATTGTTGAATTTATGGTAAATATAAACATTAGAAACCCAGGGGTCCCCGAATTAAGTTATACTTAAGAAAAAATTACCGTTACGTATATATATTTAAATTAATTTATTTCCGTTTAATGAATTATACTTTTCGTATTAAAAATTGTTCATTATAGTGACATATCGAATTTAGCTCCTATTATTTCATAGCAATAAGAACCGTAGAATAAGTAACCATTCTTTCTTTCACTAGACTACTAAGAATACTTTAAGGTAAGCATCATAATTTTGAGTCTACGATTGACTTGATTGAACTGTATATTCAGTGGCGTACGATTTGCCATCTACACAGTAAGTACTTCACTGTTCTCCCGCAAAACAGTTTCGAATTGGAGTCTTTGTTCTTTACTTCTCCCTTTTGAGAACCTAACGTCTCCAAACAAAGTGGCGCCCCTTAAATACGACTTTTCCCTTTTTTCTTGCTGTAACGATGTTCCTGGACGTAGCCTCGTTAGTTTAATAGCTATCTTCGAATCCCCCATTTCTATTGTCTGCCGGTGCAACATCGTAAGTTCAGGTAATAATTCCATCTGCGCGCTTAGGGTCGCAAAACGTCTTTATCCTGTTATACATACTATAAAAAAATGGCATTTGTTTAATTACCGGTTTTTTATGTTATTTATTTACTGTTCGTTTTTGTTGTTATATTATAGAAAGTTTTTTGTATAATTTTAATCTTGACTATAAATACCATTCTGTGATGTTTATATTTTATTTTGTCAAGTGATATGATATTTATGTATACATACATTTTCTCTATAATTATTTTTATTATTCAATTAATTTAATTTTTACTCCAGTTTCTGTAATTAGACGATTTTCATAATCTTTGTAATGTACCTGATTTATCAATCCAGAAACTTTTTAAATTCTTCGTTTATATTGGGTATTGTTATCACTGATTGTTGTTCCACTTGATTTTATTCAGTTTATGTTAATCCTTGAAAAAGGTCGTAATTACCCGGAAAACGCCTCTGGCGTTTTTACTAAATAAATATAATGATGGACATTTCACAAATGTTATTTTATTTTTTAAACTAATAAAAATGTTCCACCAAGTGCTGAGCACTATATCGATTAATACAATTTATAGTACTTATATTGTATCAAGCTGCAATTATAATAATAAATAAGTTTTGAATATAAATACTTTATTATTGACCAATTATAGCATAGAGTAATGCAATTTACTAAAATTTAGAAAAATTTTAAGTTAATTCTTTGATAATGATTTAGTATCTGAAAAGATCATCATTTTATATTCCGATGTGTTTTGTTTGAATCGCCATTAATTGGCAACCAAATTATGGTTAAAAATTTAATTTCCAATCTGCGATGAATTCTAGTACAGAAAAGTTAAACAAAATTCTGCCCTTAACTTTTGGTTAAAAGTTAAGCTCTCAAGATGACTTGCATCATGCTAAATACACTAAAGCTTAAAATATTATATGACAAGGAAATAGAAAATCCTTTTGTTTGAATTATACAAGCCAAGTATACGGATTGAAAATTAAGATCATTAAGATCAAGTTAGTAATGAAAAACGACAGATCCTCAGATATAATTCTAATAACTATACAATAAATGCTTTGGAAGAATTAGGTACGCCTTAGAAGTGTCCCATGTACATGAAGAATTTATTAGGGGAAGAATTTGTTATTGTTTCAAAAATTCTTTATTTTCTTGCTTTACAGCGATACTGAAGGTGAAGTGATTGAATGTTGCATTATCGCCATTTTTTCGATATTGCGTTATTTTGGAACGATTTCTTCCCACCACATACTTGGTTACATATCAATTGCATTTATTAACGTCATTATTGGTAAATTAAATAAAGTGAATGAAGGTAGTTGCACCTTTTCACTTGTCTGTGCCTTTTTATTTATAAATTTTAATACACCACACCTTCAGCTCATTTAAAACTTATACTATCCCAACTTGGATTTAATAATCGCATTATCCTCTGCCCTTGAAATTCAATTATTACTAAATAAATGTTTGCTTTCTACTACAAAATATAATACAACCGATTCTAGTGAATATAAAATCTAGTTTAGAAATTATTTGTACATTTTAATCCACAACTACGAGAGATATTCAAATTTAACCCGATATTTTGGTGATACACTTAATGCAACTCATGAAATCCAAAATGCGATCTTTGACTTCAATCGATTTTGTTTAGTTTTAGCAGCTGCGTTCGAACACTCTGTTGCAAATTCTGTTACACAACAGGCTGCTTTGTAATGATAATGTTAAACCTGCTCAAATTGTTATAGGACTTCATCGACAGTTTGGGGATAATACTCTACCAAAAACCCAATTAATGAAAGTAATTCCGTGAAGACAGAAAACATATAAATTTATCGCAAGCTATATTCGAAGAAAATCCATCACCGATGTGCACACTCAATGATTGATAATATGCAGGTCTTTGTGCGCGATTTATCAAAATTACTGAAAATAAGCGTAAGAAGTATTGAAAAAATTATTCGTGTAGAATACGTTCCAAGTGATTGCCAGTGCTGTTTTCCTTATAACAACAACAGATAACCGTTGAAGCTGCGACAGAGCTTCTAAAGCGCTTCGAGCAAGAAAGGGGAGTACTTTTGAAAAAGTTTCATGCTTGAGATAAAACTTGCGTTTATAACGTTGTTCTAGAAAGCGAGCGAAGAATAGTGGCACAGTACATCACCAGCTCCCAAAGCAGCAAAAATTGCATCTTTCGCTGAAAACGTTATAGCAACGGTGTTTTGGGATGCAGAAGGTGTTTATTTATCGATTTTTTGACAGATCATTGAATAGTGAATACTACCTATTCTTGTCAAATATAGTCTGCGAAAGTGAATCCCAATTTTCCCACAAAAATACGTAAACTATCCATCAAAAGTATCGTTTTCCTTTACGTTAAAGCTTGTCCGCATACCGCTAAACCGAGTAAAGACGCATTACCCAATTTGCACGCTGCGGATTATTGTCAACTATAGTTTGAAAATGGGAATCCTGATTTTCGCACGAAAAGATAAAACAATCCATCGGAAATATCATTCTCCTTCATGGTAAAGCTCGTCTTCATACCACTCAA
>JAHWXV010026907.1:0-19568 GCA_024586415.1 Phrixothrix hirtus
CAGGCACGCACGTATGCACGCTCGGTCGCACGCTCACACGCACGCACTCACTCACGCGCGCGCTCCCACATACACACATGTGCGCGCGCGCGTCCTTACTCGCACACACTAATTTTGAAAAACAAAATTTTCGTATTCAGGGGACCCGAAAACATGTATTTCCACTAAAATTTCGACATCGAAGATTTATGTCGATCACAATACCTTTTCTTTAACCTATATTTAATATAGGGTAAGAGGAAGTAAAAATTACAATTGGTAATAGCTGAATATTCAGTATAGATGAGGCATGGTTGTTACGGTTAATGATAGTAGCAATTGAACTGTCTAGGCTAGTACGATCAGGTGACATATACTTAAGTAGCATTCATAAGGAACGCTGGTAACTTGAACTATTAGACGGTCTGGAGTAGATACCTCTAAGAAGCTAACGTTTATTTTAAAAAACGAAGGTCGTCTTTAGGAAATTGGCAACTACAATCTTTTATTCTAGCCGAACCGGTAATTGCATAACAAACAATGACAAATAGATAACAATGGAAATTTTATATTTCGCTTGAAATGAATGTCACAAACAAAAGTTAATTACGGAGCTTTCCTAGGATCAAGCCTAATTAATAAAATTGGGAACCTTATCCTAAACAATCCTAGTAATAAGTCTAGGTCTATTTTGAGACACCTATTATATCTAACACAACCTGTTTAATAAATAAACTAATTTAATTATATTACCACGTTAACGAAGTTGTTTGTTTGTTTTTGTGGCTGAGTGTTCGGGATGAGGAATTCCCTTTGGCCCTCTTGCACTAGAACTATTATATAGCCATTTCGCCATGCCCACTAGAATTTTACCAAATCTGGAGGAGTTCTACCGCCAGTAGAGATTTTTAACGTGTCAAACACCATATTGCACCAGGACCTACGATTTTACTTCCTTATCCAAGAAGAAGACATGTTTTTTAAATTTTTCTCCCCTGAAAAGTTACAGACCTTGATCGAATTTGAACCCACGTCCCTTGGGTATAGATGCAAACATGCTAACCACTACACCAGTCGGTGCCGGCGTTAACGAAGATACTGGCAATAAGGGACTGAACATTAAAGTTATGTCACAACAATTATCATTGTGAGCACAGTTGATGTTTACAAAATATAATGGAACTAGGTTAATCAAATGTGTGGTAAATGTACGACAGTAAAGTAAAATTTTAGATAAGGGTCATTAGACCATGACCTTATGTTTGCAGGACACTATTTGTTCAATTCAAAGTTCTAAATAACGTTAAAACCATATTTGATCGCCTGAACACTGTTTGTAAAAAATGAAATCGACTCTTAGGAGTAATTTATGGTAATTAACAGTGAAAAAATTATTTTTTAGAATATATAGTAGTAGATACGTTCTACGATATCTTTTTTGGCGGGTTTCATAAAAAGTAGTTATGCCTAGAATAACCGATAACATTGTATAGAGGTGTGGATAAGAATTGCAAACGCTTCTCGCCTGTATTATACAAATATAATATGAAATTATTAAATTTACAATAATCCGTATTGAATTTTAAAATTAAAATTTGCCAAACACTAATCAAAATGATGCGAGCAATACCTATGGAAATTCATAGCCGTAACAGCGCATCAATAAATAATGAAACTACTGTTCAATTAGTCTTTAGATTCAGTCACGTTAAAATAAAATTGAATAAACTATAACTTTAGGTTAGAAATTGCATCGGAGTGATTCTGAGTATCTTCGTATGAAATACAGTTAGATTTATGTAAATTATTTGGCACCTAGGTTAACGAAAGCGTTAAAGTACAGCTAACGTATTTTGCAAAGGCTCAAATAGTCAGAACTACCTGTAGTTAGAGCTTGCCGACTTGATCCTCGTGGAAGCTGACGGCGCCGGTACGTTGTAGACAATCGTCACGACAGTTCAGGTGTACAATATCGGAAACAATGTCGTTATAACGCATTTACTAACCGATTTTCCTTTAAATAAAAGGACTGAAGCAAAAATGGGACAGAAAAGTAACATTTCGTATAGAAACTGGATCAGCTTTATACTGAATCTGCTTTGAAAATGTACAACATACGATTCCACATGTGTGAATCGTATTACAGGTTTTCAACGTAAATTACGCCTAATATAGTTGAAATTTGCAAGGTCGGAATGCCTTGCCTTACTTTTAAATTAAAACATTCGTGTTTAGGATAAACCGACATTTTTTTAGTTTAAAACGGTTACCCGCCAGTGACCTAACGGACTTCTCTTAAATATAAATAAAATATGTTAGAAAAATTCTGACTTTCCTTTATGCTATTTATATATAATGCTAAATGGTGATGTACCTACAAATCGAAAAAACGTAACACCGTTCGTGGGCGTGTGCAAATGAAAGATTGAAGGTTGAAATTCAGTCAAGCATACATCGTGCAGATAGGCCAGCTTGGCTTGAATTTTGCACGAAGACTCAAATTACTCTGGAAAATGGGAGAGTTAACAGGAACAACGTGTGGATTTGGGGAATTGAACATCTGTATCAGAGTATTGATCTAGAGCGCGTTTCTTCAAGTCTCAACATTGTAAGTACCATTTTTCTTCGCTGAAAACGCTGTATTCTGATTTTTTTACCTTTATATTTGATATAGCTATCTGATGACTACAACTTTCAGCACAATGGTGCGCTACCATACACCCGCCATGCCATACATGACATTAGATTGGTTGCACTAGACGAAATAAAATGGCTTCTAAGGATTTCCTCTAAGATCGCCTACCCTTTTCGAGAAGTGAAAGTATTTTGTTTTCGTTCTTGCATTATGCGAACATATTACTACTGGTTTTGCATCCGTTGACTGTGGGCAGAGCTAGAACTAGGCCTAAAAATCAGCGCGCAACAAAGGTCGTTAAAATTAGGCGAATTTAGCTCAACAAATATTATCCAAAAGATTTCATTACTTTTAAATAGGCCATCTTAAGAATTACGGCATGTTTCTAGACCTTATCATAGGCCTTATCAATGTGGAAGTTTCCGTTTATTGCTTTAAATAGTATGTTGGTCAAGTTTACTGCCTGTTCAACTGCCGAAAGTTATTATAAAAGATCAAACTGGGTCTGCTGCAACTTATCAACTTGATCAGGTAACGACTGCAATTTAAAATTAGCGAAGTACTCTGTTAATTTAACAATAGCGTTCAGTAGACTGGTAGGTCTTCTATTTGCTGGGATATTAGAATCTTTTTTTTTTCACTTTTTTATTTCTCAATTTTGACCTATATATAGATATTGTTTGGAGTTTCTGTTGATTTGAGATAATGGGTCAAATATTGAGTGTGTTTTTAAAAATATAATTTATTCAAAAAATTCAACGTTTCACCAACAGAGTTCGTTTAACAACTGAAAAAAGAATGCGTACATCATACAATTAATCTGCTGATGAAGCCAACTGTGATGGCGGAAAGTTGAGTTTTTAAATAAATTCTATTTTTAAAACCACATTTTTTATTGGTGTTTTAAAAACATTAATTGATTGACTCATTACCTCAAACCAACAAAAACTCCAAACATTAGAACCTTAATCTTTCTTAGGTATGGTTATTACTAGAGCATATTTCCGTAAAATTGGGTAGTATCCCGTGCGAAATATAGTACTGATAATTTAAATTATTTCCAGTAGTACATTTTTGACAATGAGAAGGCCTTCGATAAGGTCTGAAAAGATGCCGTAATTTTTATGAATACCTAGTGATCTTATCCGATTCACGAACCCAATTTAAGAGTCAAAGCAGCTCTGCTTTCTCACTTTCAAGAACATCTAAATTAGGCATCCCAAAAGGATATTCCCCTGTCTCCTAACTTATTTAATATTTTCATTTATAATATTCCTAATTTGAAGATCTAAAAGCTGTAAACACTTTCCAATTACCTGACGACACGGCCATTGTATCATCCAATTTTAGATTACCATATGCAAGAAGCAGACTACGCAAGTGAGAAAAGAGTTAAAGAAATTTTAGCAAGAACTGAAAAATTATATTGAATGTCCAAAAATTGAGCAAGCACAAAGGCAACGACATAAAAACTTATTTAGGTATAATTTTGGACACCAACGTAATTATCTTCAACATGTTAAAACAAGAGGTGGCATTGTGAAAAATGTAGCATACAGAATTAATAGTGTCATATGACTAAAAATCAAATTATAGCTGTCCACGAAAAGTAAACTTATGAAAAAAGTGTCAATCTGTACCTTGACTTACGAAGAAGAAGTCTGGATGCTGGAATCTTCAATAGCCAAACTACATAACAAAATCATAAATCAAGTTGTTACAGTTAATTATGAACTCCCCATTATGATGTTACGATTTCATTTAATTACGTCGCAGGGAAAAATTATTTTTATTTTGCTTTTCTAGGGAGATTTCGTGAGGTTAGCTCTTCCTTTACAGGACTCGGATGAAGGCCGACTTTGTCGTTCGTACCTAGCTAGATTAGTTTTTTAAATAATAAGGCAATAAACCTTCATAAGTCATATATTGCTCTAATAAAATTAACTGAATAATTAATTACAGGGTAAAAATATGTAAAAAATAATAATGACGAATTCAAATAATTATACTAGTCTTTTCTAGGTATCTAATACTAAACCAAATATATAGAAAGTGAAATAAATGAAATGACATGATTGTTTAATGATTGTTTGCATCTAGAACAATGGCAATTAAACATTAATTTTCACTACGCAAAGTTCAATCAATAATTGCATTTAATTGTTACTGATGGTAATCAGTTTGACTCAGCTAGTATTAATTTTAACAACGATCGAATGATACTACTTGCTAGTATCAATGAAATTAATTAGCACTTCTTGTGAGAAGTCTTGCTATCAACGGTAATTAATCTCTAGAGGCCTTAAATAGATGCTAGAATGCGCTTGGAAGTTGTCTAATAACGGATTTTGTATCAACGTTTCTTATATTGATACACAAAACGCTTTACAATCGACCTAAGGATTTTATGTACTCCTGTTACGTTTCCTTTTGCCGTCTGAATACTTCGCAATGCTAGCTTTTGTGGCACAAGCAACTAAAGCGCCGGTTTCACGAATCCTAAGCGAGTCTATCAGAATCGTCTGTTGAGTCGTACTGTCAATTGCCGCAGGAAAATTAAGACGGGCCACGCTCAACGTATGACGGTGACCATCAGGGTACTCCAGTTATCTTATGGTTTAACTGGAGGGTCATGAATATCTTTCATCGAAGGCGCTCGTTTCCCTAGTAACAAGACACGGTCGGTGAAGATGGTAACATTGACAACCTTCCAAGTGCAAACTAGGTTCGTAGACTCGGTTATATATTTTAAATCAAATGTTAATTAACGAGGCGAACCCCACCATGAGTGTGCAACTCGATGTCTCCAATTTCGCAATCTAAATTGAAGTGTCTTAAGCGTTCCTGAATAGCTGTTTATATACTAATTTAGGAAGAGGTGTCTTTATTCTACTAGCGTAAGTGGTTTGCGATTTATTTCTCGCGCTGCGCGATAATTTATTGTAATCGAACTTGCGACATGTTACGCGATAGTATTTAAAATGGTGCAATCTTATTTAATATATACAGTTAACTTATTTTATCTAAATACAGTACTTGTAATTAGTCTAATTCTAATTAGGCAAGCTACTGAATTTACAAACGTTTATATATTTATCTAATTATTTTAATTAATAGATGTTTCCCACACTTCGAGAATTTTCAAGGTCTTTTACAGTCTTTTTGAACTTTATCATTAATAGAATTAAAACGAGTGAAACTGTGTCAGTTTTATAACCGCTATTTTTATGTTATACGAGGAGCTAACTTTACACCATGTTACATCACGAATTCAGGCCTACACAGAGATCTTAGGGCGGCAGATCTAATCAAACAAGTTTAGGAGTGCCGAGAAAAAATGTTGGAAAACCTAAGATCGCATTCATCGAAAACTATTGAAGAAGTAGCGAACCAGATAGTTACATTAGACATTAGTTTTGGTGAATCATGCATCCCCTTTCCACCTAATGACGGAGATGCTGCCACCTGCTCTATTATAATGGCTTACAGCCGTTCAAATCATGAAACGAAGGAAGTAAGAGAAATAAAAGGTAACCTTTAATACATATCATCAGATGACCCTATCTTCAATACAATAATACACGGGAACACTGATATATGTATCCTTTTTTATAATTAACCTGTATAAAAGCAATGTTTCACGTAGATGCAGAAGTTGACTTAATTTATGCCTGCCATTATCGGTTGAATATATATGTATATATCTAACCTAACATAAGTAAAAGAATTCAAAGATATAGGAATGGGTAACTTTGTAAAATACCTAATGATGATACCATGTAAGAATTTAATGTAATAATTTATAGGTTTTTGTAAACTTTGCAGTTTCATCGTCAATGAAAATCGCATTATCCAAGTTTTTAGTAAACACTGTTTATAGTTAGTTGTATGCTTCTCTAATGCGCGTTTATTAAGATGTAAGTGTACGCGTATGTCATAGATTTATCAGAAAATCACTGATGTAATTAGAAAAATGTATGATGTTAACTTTACATACATGTATTACTGATTGAATTTATTTTCAATTAAATATGATTCAAGAGAATAGAAGAAAAAAATAGACCTCAGCAAACTCGCAAATGGGTTTTTGTTTTATGTACTTCTGAACTCATTTTCCATTTATGCGGATTCCTATTTAATTATAAAAAAGCTTACGTTGGTAAGCAAAAAGGAAACGGTAAAGACTAATTTTAGTTCTGAATACGAAGCACCATAACGATCTCCACAATTGTTTGGAATTTAACGATAAGGAAGCAAGTAGTAGTTAGTGGATGACATCTCGTTCTCAGCTAGAATTATTTCATTCTAGTAAAGTTGTTGGAGTTTAATTAATTAATGATAATACGAAATGTCTTTTGGATTTAGTAAAGGGATTAAAGAACCCTTATCGCGATCCAATGCTAATCTAGCTGCATTGTTAGTTGCAGGAATTATAGAATCGCCTAAATCAAGGTAGCAGTATCCTTGTTCCCGTTGGCGTTCACTATGTTGTAGGTTTGCCAATTTAAACTGATTGAAATTTAGATAAATTGGTTGGCTTAGATTACGACGGATTATTTGATTAACTTTGCTGCAGTAATCAGGAGACGCACTCGAATCGGTAATACCCGGCAATGCGGTTAAAATTATTAACAGTTATATAATAGTTTTAACATAAAAGGGTTGCAAACATGTGAAATTACTCACGCGATATAGAACAAATCCTAGTAAAGGTAAATATTTAATTCGGAAGAAAGTAGTTGCGAATGAAAAATTAACGGGATTTTGCATGAATTTGCAATTTAGCGAGCATTTCGCGCATTTTAACGATTTTGAGAGATACAGTGTCGGTAATGTAATAGCACTTTGTCTGTGATTACATTATTTATGAGCTGCCAATAGCACTATTCACACATGAGAGAACTGATGCGACCGCTCACACCTGCCACGAAATTGTGTCCTTGTTCCTGTTTCCTGAATTCGTACGGATTTTAAGATTGCTTCAGGATATAGCGCGTTCAAAAGCTCACGCTCGAATTTATATATTTGTGGGACTTAAAATCACGTAGTTAAGTGTGCTTTTACATGTAAGATTTTTAAATTTTTAAACCGGATTTTCAATTTGCTTGACTTTCAAATTACAAATTCAGGAATTTATAAAGAATTACCACAGACTCGAAAATTTTTCAATATTTGACGAAATTTTTTAAATTATATTTAAAGTATATTATTTCTTAAATTAAAAACGAGAACTAAAATATATCTTGGTTACACATATATGATTTTATAGAAGGAACATATATTTTTAGGAGGAATTTAATTGAAAACAAAATGTTTTATGCTACCGTTGGAAAACGTATTTGATTTATATTCATATGAGTTAGGAAATGAAAACTTTTCAGCAAAAGCGTGCAAAATAAATCAATTATTATAATAACATAAAGCTTTATTTATTGTAAATATTAACGGTAAATTTTACTTTATTAAACGTAATTATGAAAATTTATTATACACTAAAGCGCCATAAAAATGGGTTACTTAAATTTTTGAACAATTTAATAAAGTAAGAATGGTAATCTTTTGCTAATGTTA
Organism: Phrixothrix hirtus; assembly: GCA_024586415.1. Lineage (NCBI taxonomy): Eukaryota > Metazoa > Arthropoda > Insecta > Coleoptera > Phengodidae > Phrixothrix > Phrixothrix hirtus. The sequence goes on from JAHWXV010026907.1 coordinate 8,186, forward strand.
ATATCAATTTTATACCAATGCAAGCGATAAGCACGATCACATTTAAGAAAGAACAAGAACGACGATGAAACGATCAACTATCCAAAATACCCACTTAAATTTGATTTTAGTTGCGTTATGTTTATATTTACTTATGTGTGTTTTGATAAACCTATTTATATAAGTTTAAAGTTTTAATTTCATTGCTATCCGGAGATGATCCTAATGCCGGCCACACACACAACAGTATACCGGCGAGGCCTGCCTGTGCAGGCGTGACTGCACAGGCAGACCTCATATCGTGGCATGTGTAGGACGACTTTAGTTTTTCTCTCAGTTCTCTTCAAATGGGATCGTTTGAGGATGACGATGCTCTAGCTCTAGTGATAGGCCACGCGTTAATCTTAAAAAGTAATAACGCAAAAAGAGCGAAAAAGGAGTGAATAAAGTGGTGTAAAAATTGGTTCCTAAAAAGACCAAGTTATTTCCATGTCAATTTATTAAATGAATTAAAATTTGAACCTGAAGATTTTAAAACTATCTGCGAATGGACGAGAAGGCATACCTAAAATTGTTTGCTATCGTTACCCCTATGATAGAAAAAAAAAGGTACAATTATGAGGAACTGAAGCTTATCAGTTACTTTGAGATTTCTTGCATCTGGTAGAAGTTATGACGATCTAAAATTTTCTGCAATTATTTCACGTCAAGCGCTTGGAAAAATAATTCCGGAAACGTGTGAGGCTTTGTATAAAGCCTTGAAGAAAAATTATTTAGGGGTAAGTAATAACAATCTAGTATTATGAGTAATGCAATATTAATATAAAAATGCAAATATTTAATATACAAATCACTATTGAAATTACTGAAAAACGTTGCAGTTGAGTTTTCTGAAATTGGTTGTTGAACAACCTGTGACTCGCCGGGCTGGTTTCCATCATTTATAGGTATTTGGAGTGTTGAAGGATTTTGATGGGATACTGTAGGATTTACAGGAGACTATAGGATACTGTAGTGGCTATATAAGGTGGACTAGGACTCAGTGAAGAGATAAAACTTTTAGGACTGTATGTCCTACTGGAAGATGGAGATAAGAATTGCTGCGCTGAGGCACGGTTTCGTTCATATGGTCTCAAAGCGTCTCGCAATATATGCGTGATCTGAAGTGAGATTTCCCAATTCTGCTTCAAACAGTAAATCATTAATAAGTTTTTCTGCAACAATTACTTGTTGCCTATCTAAAGTCCTCAATTTCTCGGTAACATTTCTTCCAATCACATCACAGCCATCTTCTGGTGCAGCGACTCGACGACAACGTTTAAAATGGTCTCGTATTGATTCCAATACTTCATTTTTCAAGATTTCATTGATCCTTTTTGTTTTTCCCGGCTTTGATGGGCGAGATAAATTAGTTTTTGTGTTAACATCCTGAGCATCACTTTCAATCACTATCGAATTTGTAGTTGATTGGACCTCATCATTATCAACCGATTAACTGTGTGATGAATTCTGATTTTTCTGGTCATCAATTGATGAATCTTGAGTACTTGGTGTTCCCTCAAATGAAAGTTTCAAACTGATCTACTTTTTCGTTTTTTTTTAGGTTTATAATAGAATGTATTTATGTTATTATATAATATGTAAATATAATGACATTTTTTCAGTTTCCTACATTAGAAAGAGAATGTGGAGGGATAGAAAAGTTGTACGAAAAACGATGGAACGTTCCTGATTGTCTTGGAGCGATCGACAGCAAGCATATTGCAATCGTTCCACCTGATGTTAGTGGATCGTATTTTAATAACTATAAAGGTAATCATAATATGGTTCTTATGGCAATGTTAATGCAAAATACCAATTCATATACATGGATTTTGGCACGAATGGTAGAATATCAGACGGTGGTATTTTACATAATACGAAATTTTTTCAAAAATTAAAAAATATCGATTTAAAAATTCCAGTTAGTGAAACAATAACAGGGATTTTCCATATGTTTTCATTGCAGACGATGCGTTCCCTTTAAACCCAGATATGATTAAACCTTTTCGACAAACAGAGATAACATCATGGGAAAGAAAAGCTCTGAATTATAGGTTATCGCGCGCCAGGCGTACTGTAGAAAACGCTTTCGGAATAATAGCGTCACGATTTCGAATATTTTATACTCATATTAATTTAAAACCAAACAGTATCGAGAAAGTAGTTAAAGCGTTCTGTTGAAACGTGTTCAGCTGGGACTTGAACAGCGTTACTAATGACGCGAGTTAGCTTTTAAGTCGGAGTGTGGGTACAGAACTGTTCCTCAGATGCTGCAGGAAACTGTCTAAAACTTACTTAGAATATGTACAGGTTAATACTATTTACACGGCTACTTCCCAGTGTGAACAGAGGTTTATAAATTGCACTGGGTTAAGGTTATTTACTATTTTTAATTTTTTACACTATATATACATTTTTGTCATGATTTTTATTTAATTAGCTCAATTAACACCTATGATTTTTAATTTCGTTGTAGTTCGTAACCTAGTTGTACTTTCCTCTTACTTATCGAACTCGGTGTACACGTTCAAACTGTTATATTTATTTGAATTTAATTTTAAAGCACTATAAATGTACTTTATTTTAATTATCACTGTTTGTAATTAATTTTTAAACTCAGAATATTTGCATACTTGTTAGTTAAATTGTGCTGCACTTTTATACTTCATTTATTCCATATTTACAAGTATTTACATGAACTACGGTCATATTACTTATGTAATATAATCCTTTATTATTTAATTGTATAATTATACCTTCAGTAATAAGTCTTTATAACAGAAAATCATTTATTTAGAACAATAAAGTTAATTCTACAACATTTGAACAGTATCAATAATATAAACCTTTTAAAATTAGCTAGCGGCCGTTTCTCTTTTAATTGCGGGTACTAGGTGTCGTACTAGTGCAATTTCACATGGTTTTTATCGATTCGATCGGTCTAACGGTAAATGACCACCAAGATGGCTTGTTGTTGTGCGTTTGCGGTTATATTTATTATTGTAACAATGTCGTTTTCGCGTTGTGTTTTACGTTAGGTATTAATTGTTTGGTGCTGGATTGTATACTCTTGACTAAGGTTTGTTTAGGAGGTGAGGAGCAGCGTCCACTGTACAGGTTACGCCACTACATGAAGGAGAGGTCACACCGAAAGGAGGTCCTCTTAAGTTCGTTACGGACAGGAAACGTAATGCTTTGCAATAATACGGTAAGTGTCTGAATACTAATCTGTAGCCAAACAGTATAGAATATTCCTGCTTAAGTCAAAACAAAATGTACGGTTGAAAAATCTTCGTGTTCTTTACGTAGACATTGTAACAGAGCGTCTCTTCCCTCCAAACTTGGAGAAAATGCGGCCTGTATTTAAATTTGATCGTTTCGTTTACTTTTAATTTTAATTATGAAAAGTAATTAAAATATTACGGATTTTGTAAATTTAATATTTAGATTTACCCTATACAAATAGAAATAATACACCACTCGCTCTTTGGGGTGAATTATGTTCTAAATTTTCTCGAGGAGCAGCTCTGCTAACTAATTGGCCAAGTTGTCTCTGATAAATCGAACTTCACGCTGCGGCTTTTATATAAAATAGTTATAGGTGAATTCAACGAGAAACAACTTTCTAGCCCCTAAACTCGCTTAATTAACAATTTTAACAATTAATTAATACAGTATCGGATGCGTAATTTTATTCTCTTGAAACAGTAGTAATAAACATTAGTGGTACTGCTTCTGATTGAAAGTAATTAACAAAAATAGCATTACAATTAAACTACATGGAATAACTGGATCAAAATTATACACAATATAGCGGTTATAAATACAAATAAATCCTTAAATAAATAAACTACGTCTTAGTTGAAATAAAGCAATTAAGTTAATTAATATAATGTAAAATTTTCCATAAACGGTTAAAACTAACATACCGTTATCTAATCAGTTCGAAACACTCGTACTACTTATACGCTAAGTTCAAATCCCTTGGCCCGCATGGGTACAGTTTTGTTGACTTATGTCAAGAATCTTGAACTCTTAGATTATTTCATACCAGAAACTATAAAATATACCTAATCCTAATTGAAATAAATACAACGTCAATTAAAAAGTAAAAATAAACAAATAAATGTTCATAATAATCGGTTAACACTCGGTAATTATATACTTAATAATTAAATGAAATATCTACAGGATGTTCTGTTAGCATTGAATTAACAAAATGTTCTTAAATAATTTAAATATGTACAATTAATGTGACTATGCCCTAATTCAATATCGATTTTGTACTTTGAAATTACTGAACTAATTATTTAACAAAAAAAGAGGCAAACTAGATATGGAGCATAGGTACATTACACTGTGTATTGCATAACTTTTTAATAGAACACTTACACAAAACTTATGCACCACTACAATGTTTCTATCGCGAAAATCCGGAAAATGGGTGTATAATTTCTGAGGGGTATAATACAGAAAACACTACCATAGCTAATTTAGAGAGAAGAAACCCAGGAAATAATTTGAACGCGGCAAAAAATATCAAACAGGAATTTACGAATTATTTTTATCACGAGGGGAAAATACCATGGCAAGACAATCATATAAATTAAAATTTATTGTAATTTACCCTAAAACAAAATACCTTTTACTTATCGTAATAATGTTGTTAGCACTTCCGTGTAATTTTATGTTGATAATAATACATTTCATGCATGTTATTAAAATATAGCAGTAAGCACAATATTTTATTTACCTCACAACTATTTTCATCCCTATCCAAGTTAGATGTAAACTCCCTTGTGTGGTTTGGTCATTCAAGAAGCTGAATATACGTCATCAGCAGATGACCCCGACTTCAAAGATTGTGCGTATTTCTTCCTTTTCTTTCTAACGGTACTTCTTAAATTATTGATTTTTCTTACAACTAATTCTTTGCTGGAATCTGATTCAATTAACTTCAATTTTTCAACAAGAAGTTTATAGGCTGCCTCTTTCTTGTCTCGGTCGTGATATTCTTTGTTTTTTATTTGCCAAAGACATAGATTACTTCTATAAATTTCGATAAAATCTTCAAGTACTTACTTAATGACTCTAACATTTTATACATGCGACAACACAAACTATGAACAACAAAAATGACCTCCTTTTACCGTGTCTTCAACACAACTAAAATCGACCTGCGCAGGTGACCAGAGACAACACGCACACAACTGCAGGTTCGCCGTACGGTGTCGAAAATATTGATTTTCGGTCTTGCTCCAGCCAACTGCACAGGTTATAAGAACTGCACAGGTTTACTCCACACAAGCTACGGTCTATCTGCATAGGCAGTTATATCGTTGTGTATAGCCAGCATAAGATGGGATCAAAACAGTTGTAATAATTAATATTTTATTATTAAACATTCAGACAGGTTTCGTGTTTCAATAATCCTTTTATGTAACATTTAATCTAAATTTTAAGCGAATGGATACGTTGTCTATTTTAGAACTAATAGTAAACCTGAGCTCAGAAAAATTACACCCAATTTAAAATATGCGCATAACAATAAAAATAAATGTAGATACAATAACCGGAATCCCTTTCTTCAAGAAGAGATATATAAATTACGTCCAACAAGAATTAATTATACATATGAATTTATCCTCAGTAGGGTGCCAATATTTCAATTTTTTAAAGAATACGACTGTGTTACCACTAAATGACGTTTAAATATTTTACCGTCACAAGTACTTGACCTTAGCCTAAGGATAAGCATACAGACACTACTTTAAAATAAAGTAATATATAAATTAGATTGACTTACCCCAATTTAAGTAACAAATTAAAATAGAGCGTAACTCAAAACAAATTCTAAAATGATTGCAATACGTATACCTCCCTTAAACTCTGTTTACATGGTCCTAAAGGAAGACGAATCTTAGGTCCAAAACATGATTAATGACAAAAATTACAAAACAACCCAAGAAACATTTTTGGTTTTATACAAGCGATTAAAGTAGCTATAAAATCAATTATAAATTTCTATAATAAATATAGCAAGCTGTAACTGCAGCTACTAAACTGTCTTGAAACAACTATAAAACACAAAAGGCCCACCCTTAAAATGGCTTTTACAGCCTTTTCTAAAACTATTTTATAAACCTAAAATGTTATAAGAAAGAGTTTTGCTTTAAAGATAGTAATAAAATATATTTTAAAACCTTTTTAAAATCACACGCCTATTTAAACAGTCAATTGGCTGAAAAAATGTTATTAGATCACTTTTGTATGGGAAAGTCTTTAAAATAGTTTTTATTGGAACTTAGTCGTTTTATCAAGAAAAATATTAAATATTTTGTCGTAGTTAGTATTATTGCTTGTCGAGATTACTAGCATTTATTTGCTATATGAATTATGCCAATACAAAATAATTCCCTCATTCAAGAATTATAAACCAAAGTAAGTTTACTAATGAAAGATAGGCTCAAAAAAAAGCGCGTCCCTTGTAAAATGTATAATCTATGATTTTAAGCATAAATAACTTTGAAATATTTTTTTCTTATTATAGTTAATTTTTGCACCAAAATAACTAATCAAGCTTTTCTAAATATTAAACAAACTAAAAAACCAAATATTTTCGTAAATACCAATTGAATTCTAAAAAATCTGGAATAGTTCATTTACAAGATAAGCATGGTGAAAGGAAATAAGACTGTTTGCATTACTTTAAATATACGATAAATACTAAAGGTTTTATTAAATTACCCAATTTCTTTTAAATAATAATTATAAATATATTTTGCTTTAAAGAGGCTTCAAGAATTCATTCGGGTAAAAATACGATTCTGATGAAGCTTATTAAAACCTGAGATCCTTAAACAAGTATCTTGTGATACCAATTAGCATCTGACATTTCATGAGTATTTTACCTAACCTAAAATTTGTAATATGAGATGTTTTAGAACAAAATAAAATTGTTTCGTTTCTTATATATTATTTCGTAAACGTATGTATTTATTGCCTATGAATTTATACCAATCTTGTGATACTGTAATATCTTTGTTACAACAACCTTGTATCGTTTTAGAAGTAATTTAAAATAGTTCATCGAACGAAACGGGAAAAATTTTATTATAAGTTGTTCCCATTATTACTTACAATTAGTGCATAATTTTTTATCTTTCATTGGAATGGCCCTGATTTTTTAATCGTTAAATATCTACTTAAAAGAAAACCCATAATAATAACAGGTTTGACTTTTTAACAATAAGTTCATTAAAGGTAGTTTTATTAAACCTCTAAGATACACGCTATATCTTTGTCTTTTTAAATACAGTTCTATTACATATAATATTAAAACCTTGAAGTTAGCTTTAAAAGCCTTAAGGTATTACATCTTCAACAATTTCTTAAAGCTAAATGCCTCATCATTTATCTTTAGAGACCTTTATAAAACGCAAATGTCCCAAATAAGCAATTTATTTTTCATCTTAAGGTTTTTATAAAACTATTTCTTGTAAGTGACTAATAGGTTTTGTTATCTAGCTGTTATAACGTGGTTAATACTTATTAACTAAACTTAATACCTTTATAATGGCTAGTTTTAATTTCAGCCATAATTAAACCTTTATAAAACCAATAATGTTATTTGGGAATGAAGTGTTAAAGAATTACGCCCATTAAACGCCAGGGAATTTGAAGGAACACATTTATATGTCTTTAGTCCATGTGGAAGACCGCTACCATCTTTCTCGTTTCAAGGCAAGTTTCGAACAATATGGAGAATAAACTATTGTAACTATGACTTCTAACCAATATAAGAATTTCAAACTTTAAAGCTTAATTACAAAGAATCAAACATATTAAGAATTATGAATTTGAATTCCTCAATATAGCAAAACGTAGCGATTGCGTAGAAATTAGTTTTAGGCCAATACCCTATAACAATAATTTGGCATTTCACAATACAATTAGGCATTAAATGAATTCCAATCTAAATTACCTTGCCCTCGAGCAGTTAATCCACCACCCAAACCATATCATCGAAATAATTTTAAATAATGTGAATTAATGGGTAATAAATCAATTTGACTTTGCAATAAAAAATATGGAACAAATTGTGACCCGTTTATTACACTGGAAACATATTCCTTTGAGTGTTCGCAATACTTAATTTATTATCAAAGATTTTGCAATTTTTCTTTCTTTTCTTTGATATTTCATTGTCACCGATCTGTTATTATCATTATTAAAAGACAAACGATTCACTACCAGAAATGTACTTCAATATATTATTTCTACTCATCAAGTTTGTTCATTAGAAAGTCTGAATTTCAAACACTCGACTTTGTTATTCAAGTTGTCTTATGGAAACAATTGAAGCAGACAGACATACAGGTATTTCTGAGAAGAGAATTAGCCCAACACTAAATCAGGTAGACGAAGGGCAACTGTTAGTGTAATCCGGCGTGAGTACTGACGATAACAATGTTCAGAAACTTTATAGACAAGCTACAACTAGATATATTTTGGATATCATCTATTCTCGACTAAGTATCTGGATAAATCGTAGCTGTAGTATATTTTTAGGTACTTATTGGAACTTCAAATTCTAAATATAACTTGCTTATAAGATTATAAATTAACGGACAAAAGAAGATAAGTCAGATTATAGAATAAACTCGCTACAATAAGAAATAAAGCTTGTTGTTATTGAAATTGAATGAAATGATAGAAATTGCAAAAAGTTGCATGCGTCTGAAATTCTTGCAACATGTCATTTATTTGGAAACACTCGGTACATACATCCGTATAGTAATAATAAAATTTAATTGGTGAATTATCAGTATTATTTTTATGCCAAAATTACAACCATCAATTTGTAAATTATACAATTCCATTTTAAAAACAATTATTGAAATTCGAAAATCCTAGGTTACGCTTTGAAAATCTTACAAGGATTTTTCTTAAAAATATGACTTCAGCAATTCCGGTGAGAAGGCTTGCAAGTCTAAAAATAAACGTTAACGGCTCTCGTCTCCCCCTCCCCTGCGATTTCAAGGGGAAAACTTCTATTAGTAGGCAGTACTACAGACCTGAAAGTAGCAAAGTTAAGTTGCTTTTCCGCAGTGAATGCCCAGGCGATATTCAAAGCATACAAATGAAAATTACTAGAATAACGTAAAGGGGATCAAATTGGTAGAACTTTGGTCTATTTCCACTCAGAGCGAATTGTAATCAAAAGGTCAACTTCAATTACCTGTCGATTCGTAATCAAAGGATTAGAGTCTGACAAGGCCGTACATGGCGTACGATAAGTAAAATATCCTAGGTAGCACGGTTGTTATTTTCGATTCCTTCGGGTAGTTGAAGGTCTCAAAAATAACAAGTAAGTGATATATCAATTCTTTAAATTCCACCGATCTCCACCCACTCATTAAGAAAACTCTGCTGAGACAAATTAGTCGATCACGTATAAATTCAACACGAGTTAGTTACTGTCATAAATAAAAGACTAAGGTTTTAAATTTTTAGTTATTTAGGTTATTGAGGTCATTAGGGTCAATATTTCTTGTTCACTTTAGATTTAGTTTAATTAGTAGCAATACAAGGATCCCTTGATTTAGAGACAGAAAATTGTTGTTTCCTTTACTCCCTTCTGGGGAGACATGTAAATTGTTAATTTTAAATCGCATTTGTTTTCGTTATCATTATATTCAATCTTTAAGCACAAATCTTATTTTTTTATATTTGTAAACCCGTTGTAGTTGCAGCAACACATGCTTTCTTTCAGTTATTAGTTAATTTTAAGTGAATAACCTATTTTAGATAGTTGGTCTAAATTTTACATGATCGAAGAGGGAGCCAACCGGCGTGCCTGAAAGTCACAATTTAGTAAGTACGTATTAATACAATTCTCGATCTAAAGGTTGTTGAAAGATGGGGTTTCTGTTTTCCTGGCTTCTATAACAACAGACCTATTGACTATTATCTTGTTTTTATCGTTAAAAATAAAGTGGCGCCCTTAATTACGATTTTTCCCGAATTTTCGACACCTACTTATAATCCCAGAGTTTTAACCTAATTGATTTCATTGGAAATGTATAACCTCCCCAATCTTCACTGTGACTGCCGGAGCATAACAACTAGTTCAGGGAAATTAACATCTTTGGAAACCTTAGGGGCGCAAGGCCTCTTTAGTGCCGTTATATATTTTCACACAAATTTTAATTTAAAGACCTTGTATGCATTACCTAAGGAGTTTCTAATAGATTAATCAATAAATATGTTAGTAAATTCGTTAACTTAATGGATATGGTACGAAGATTTAGTTATTTCTTTAACATTATAAACAAAATGCTATTATGTACTAATTAGGTATGTAAGAACTTAGTTATATTTAAATATTTCACGTAAATATACAATGCATCAAATTGAGAAGTAGTATTTACTGGAATAACAAGTTATTAATTTGCGCTATGCATAAATATACCGAATTAGTCCCACGCATAATTGTTGTTTCATGAAGAAAATAATACAAATCAAGTAAACCGTTATAATATTCAGACTCAGTTGTGAATATTTATGTATTTTCACTTAGCGTCTAATATTTGATTAGTTCAAGTACCTGAAAATTCGACATTTTAGGACGCCCTGTTGAAAGAATTTTTTGTAAAAGATTTAAAAGTATAGTCACTTATAGTGATGTACTCTTCTTGTTTGTACCACTTTTCATTAGTCCCTGACGAACGGGTAATAATTACCTGAAAATCAGCCCACAAAAATTACCATACGTGCAGATTCTCAAAGGTATAGAGAGGATGCTGCCATCTTCAGGCCTTAAAATCTTGAAATTTAGAATTTAAAAGGAAGACGCACTTTAGGAATTATTGCATTACTTGAAATGATGGGCTGTATCACTTACATAGTTATCTAGGTATCTTATAGTTACATATAAGCACTTAAGAATGCCTTTGTTCGGAGATACCACAATATCTAAACCATATGCAATTGCTTTATGAACATTCAACATATCCTGAAACCTTTTCCTCTATTTTCAACCGTTACCGAAATAACCGGCTTCAAAGAAATTGCCATTTTCTTAGGTTTTTCTTTATTTCTAATAACCCTTTAATTTGTTTTGCAAAATTTAAAATATTTCTGTAATGTACTCGGAATTAGGCAACCTTTTTCTCATTTAACCGATCTTCTACCTATTAAGCTCTCCGAGATCCTAATGGTGGCCATCGAAAATGGGACACACTATATATATATATATATAAAATCTAATATAATACTTGCCGTAAATTATATAATTTATTTTATTAAATACTTGGTATCATCGGCATAAAATAAAAATTAAAATTCAAAACTGGCCAAT
>JAHWXV010026951.1:0-19255 GCA_024586415.1 Phrixothrix hirtus
ATATATATATATATATATATATATATATATATATATATAATACAGCAAGCAGAAATAATTTGTGAAAATTTCAGAAAAAGTTTCCAAACGCAACAATCTTTACGTCGTAAGGTGCAAACATATACTGAATGTGGCGGTGACCATTTTGTGCATTTCTCATTGTATTGATCTTTTTATAAATTTCAACAATTAACAAAGGTTACTGTAAAATATTCACATTTGCTTGAGAAATGTGGTAGATTGTAACAAATACAGTTCAAAGTTTTTGAATAAGTGTTTATGTGTCCTATACACGCTATGTTGCATTATATTCACCGAGTTGATAGGTAAAATGTTAACTATTTTTTTTATCTCTTATTTTTAGCTCTTTATCTTCACGATCTCAGTTTAAGAGCCTTAAAATTATTTTACATAGTTTGTTACTTTTGTATTTATTTTTATAAAAAATCTGTCTATGATTTTTTGCGCAATTACACGTGTCTAAAATTTATATATGAAGTTGTAATGCAACAGGTCAGTTCGTAGGAAATATTCAAATATTGTTTCTATAACTCAATATAGAATTATCAAATGCATTCCAAGATGTTTATTTGATTACACCATGCAGTTGAAATAATAACGTGCTAGACGTATTTACTTGAGTATACTCCATCGGTTTTTAGAAGTGGGTATTTTCCCTTTTTCCAAAAAAGGGCTGTATTCGATTTCATCGCGTTGTCAATGAGCGTCATTAATTAGCCACAGTTAGATTTTTTGACGCACTACCTAGTACACATATGAAGAGCTGTTGCGTTAAATATTCTGCGCGGCGTAGGAACTCTTGACAAGAAATGCAATCATATAATAATTCAAGGTTTCACTTTCGGCGATATTTGAGATTTATTTATCTAATTATTATGGTCACAAAGTTAAGAAAATGAATGCAGACATTTTTAAAAAATAATATTGGAAGCTTTCGTTTGATCCTTATACCCAGAATTCTCCACTTTTGCGACTCAATTCACAATTTGCGAGGGGAAAGCCATAATAAAACATTTTCCGTGCCGCGATTCACATTTTAACCCTGCTACATTTCGCATAATGTACGAGGGCGGTCCGGTAATTAGCCGCTTTCCAAGAGATGGCGCCACTGATCACCAAATGTATATCATTTCTGTCAAATACAATCTGTTAGTAGGCTGCATGTAAATTTTTAGCTCTAGACATCTTTAGTTTATGTTTGACAGCCATAAAAAGCGCACAATTTGTGATTGTGTTAAAATAATGGATAAAAATGATCGATTAAGCATTATTTTGTACGTGAAAAAACCGCAAAAGAAACAAAGGAAAAGCTTGATAAATATTATGACACATTTGCTCCAGTGAATTCAACTGTGATTTATTGGTTTGCAGAATTTAAACGTAGTCCTACAAGCACAAGTGATGAACATCGTTCAGGTCTACCAATAGAAGAGACCACCAAAGGAATGACCGATAAAATCCATGATATCGTTTTGGAAGATCTACGAGTAAAAGTACGCGAGATAGCTGACATCGTAAACATCTCAAAAGAACGTGTGGGTAAAATTTTTCATGAACATTTACATATGAAAAAGCTGTCAGCAGGGTGGGTACCGCGTTTGTTGATAATCGAACAAAAACGCAATCGTGTGGTCATATCATTATGACAACGCACCAGCTCACACATCATGGAAAACTCAACAGAAATTGGATGAACTACGTTACGAATTGCTTCCGCATCTACCATATTCCCCTGATCTAGTTCCCTGTTACTACTTCCTGTTCCCAAACCTGCAAAATGACTTGGTAGAAGGAGATTCAAATCAAATGAGGAAGTTGAATAGGAAACTGATGCATATTTTCGAGGACTTGGTAATCGTATTACAAGGATGGCCTAATGAAATTGGAAAAACGTTGGACTAAGTATATCGAGCTAAAAGGAGATTATGTTGAGAAATAAAATGAAATTTTGAAGAAAAGGTTGTGTTCTCATGTTTAAACCGGCCATTTATCAGACCGCCCTCGTAATATGTTGTAAAACAAAAAATAATATATTGTCATAATTGCTTATTACTTATTTCTAGTGCAAAATGATTTTAGAAATAAAGATGACCTAACTGTAGTTTATAAAGTGCGATAGAGTGCTTATTAAATACAATTGGATTAACCCATGATTAACCTTTTCAAGAATAGTTTCATGGGTGGTCTTGATAGATAATTTAAAAATTCTATCGCAATTTGATGATTTGAAATACGCTTATACCATCTGATAATGTTTACCAGTACCAGATTTAAAATAAAACTAAGTCGGATGCATTTTAAAAAAGTGAATATGTTAAGATTAACTATATGTTAATCTATTTTTGTTTAATTAAGATACATTGTATTAACAAAGGCGTTAATAAAGCTATCATTTCCATCAGTGAATAAATTCATACCTAAGGCGTTACTTGTAAATTATCAGAATATTTTAAGAAAATTATTTCCGAAATGATTAAGCAAATTCTCGTCAAATATTCATGCCTTTCAAGTTTTATATTATTTAATCTTGCATTGTCTTAAGATTAAGGTAAAGAATGTAACATCCGTTTTGCGACCTATGGAGGAAATGTTTTATTACGAACTGATACTATTTAATGTATTCAAGTGCGCAACCAACCACTACAAAATACCTTCATTATTCAAAGCACAATACTATTTGTTATTAGAATGTTTCAAAACAATAGTTTCTGAATAAACTAAAAACTTCTTAAGTTTTGGTTATTAAAATTTTAGATTAGTACTTCGTTTTAAATGATGGAAGGAATTTATCTAAAATCTTCTGCAAGAATGCCTTCATTCCTTGGGAAAAAGATTTGTTATTAAAATAGACAACTGAAATAATTATATGCGCTACCGCACATCTAAAAACACTAAAAAAACTAATAAAAATAAAAATACCATGAGAAATGATTAGCAGTTTCCGACTAGTGCAATCTTAAAAACAAATGCCTTAACTGCATCTTATATTAAAATGTATTATCCAGCAGAATTGCCATAAAGGTTGCAAAAATGACCTACAGTTCTGTTTTTAGCGTCATAAAAAGAATTGATACCTACTAACAGAAAGGCCAGGTAACATCAACCATCCAAAAATTATTTTGAAATATCCGACATGACTATAAAACATATGAAAGATTGAAGTTTTCTCCTATGAACGGCGCGAACGTTCGAAAAATTCGGAACAAGTAAAAAGCTCGTAAAATGTCATAAGAGCACAATTAAATGAACATTTATAAGGCTTTTTGCCAAAAATTGTTAGATAACCTAACTAAACAACTAAAAGGTATAAAAGCTCGTATATTCAATCAAAGTGCAGCAGCATCTGCACACGGTTTCACCCTATGGGGCTCATCAGTGCGGGGTCGCTGCTACACGTTGATAGATCTTCAATCATTCATATATTTATATTAATATCCTCCTATTAAAACTCATAAATGGCTCTGCCATTATCTTTCGTACGAACCAACATGGCGTTCAAGAGAGAGTAATAATTTTTAAAATCCTTTATCATTCTTATCAGGGTTGAAAAAGTACGAAGACATGTACACCCACTCTGATATTTTTAACTTTGTTAAGTTACCCCTCAAGTTTTAACTGCCAGGAGTGTTTTTAACTTTTTATAGATTTGCATGGATAGGTTGGAAGTTTGTTTGACATTTGTTTATTTTGTGTAATAAAAGGTTTATGAATTTAAATTAACAAAAATAGACAATTTAAATTTTATTTAATTAGGTATTTAAAGTAACCTCCCTTTCGGAATTACTTGTTAGTACTTCTAAACCACTATTTTGTGTATTTCTTTTAGATATTCAGATCGACTTTCGCAAATCTCTAATTTAAAACTCATACGTGCAAAACTACGTGGGGTCTGGTGACCTGGTCATTCCAAAATTAGCGGGTACCACCATCTTGCTGGAATAGAAAATTTGGATTTTGTATCTGCCTCCAGCGATAGTATGACATTTGTCAGCAATCGATACCTTTTATTTAAATTAATTAGAATCTATAGTTAGAAAAATTAAATAATCGTTACTAGAAAACGTAAAAAAGTAAAGTATAATACGTTAACGTAATTCAAGATGGAAAATAAATAGAACTAAAATATGAAGATAAACTTAAGAAAGTTTTGTAATTAAATCAGAAATCAAAATCGCCGAACAAATTCGAATCTCGAAGATGAAAGTCTGTGTAATCATTTTATTTGATGGTACACGACGAAGACAATGTCTAAGTAATTTCAGGTCTGTAACCTATTTTCCTTTGACCTAGATAAAGGACAGCTGATTCCGTCCGCCAGCATCGTACTTCTAACAGGCGTGTAAAGCGATTAAGTAGCTTCCGTAATATTCTGGTGCCCTTACAAGAAATTTCGCAAAACACAAATTCCCGTAAAACCTGGTATAATTATTCATATCACTTATGAAAATAGTTCGACTGTTGTTACACACTTTAATAACAATATACCATTAATTAAAATGTACGAAATTAACGAGACAATTAAACGTTCAAACAATATCAATCATCTGATGAACAATGAATATGCATGTTCATTTTGAGTGGTATCAACAACAATAAATAATTAAATAAAATAAACCAATTAATTTAAAATTCTATACAACATAAACGTATACAATTCCTTTAAGTAGTACTAGTAAGAATAATAAGTAGGCAACGCAAATAAAAACAAATTATTCTTTGGTTTAATATTTCGCTAAATTTATTAGAAAGTAAGATACAAGGTAAAAGTATAAAATACAACTGACTTAAGCGCATCCCGAGGTTGTAAAATGCATGTAGTATACACCCCTCTGTAATAAGTATTTAACAGTAAAAGTCTCCGATCTTAAAAATAGTAAACCATGCTTACACGAAAGTAAAATTAATGGGACCAAATGTGGTCTTAATGATCCCAAATCATTATTCATATCGTCACTGCAAAATACAACTAATAAGCAATAAAAATACGACGTGCCGTCATACTCTCCCTAGACGTACAAGTTGTGGGTAATTGTTGAATTATTTGTGTCGATTAAATTGTACAAAATTGGTGATATTTATTTTCAGCTTAATCGTATTTTAGGTTTTCATACGTTAATGTAAAATTATTATTCGAATTTTTGCTAACGCTTTTCGTTATTGCGATTTATTAGTTTTTATTTTCGTATTATCGCTAGTTTTGTGAAGTTTAGATTCAAGTTGGAAATCGTGTTATATAATTGTGTACTTACGGATATACATTGTTCTTATTTACGGCGAAAAAATTGAGCAATTCCTTTGAAAGTAAGCTAGATGTTTTACAATTTCCATTTGGTTTGAACTGAAAGAAGTCAGTTACTTGATCCCAAATAAACAAATACACTTCGAGATAATTTATTTTAATGACATCATGCAGTTGAAATAATAACGTACCTAGACGTAGCTGCATATTCCAGTTATTCTTAAAAATGTATATTTCGTTTTTTTCTCAAAAAAAGCTCTATCTGACTTGATTGTGTTATTAATCAACGTCACTAATTCGATGCTATTAGTTTTTTGTGGAATCATATCAAAATCATTTGCATATTAAAATAAGTATGTACAATATTTAAAATAGGCGGTAAAATCTGAGTGACCTCGAACTTCACCATTTAAAAAACGAACGTTGTTCTGTATCTTCTAATTTCTTGCGTGTTCTTTCACGTAATATTTTTAAAATGAATGAACGAACGACGTAAGTGATAGAAAAATACAAAATAACAATATGTATGGTACACTAATTTTGCAAATATTTATATTGTTATTACTACCAATTTGAGTTTATAATGGCCCTCTTTTTAAAACTGAACATATTATTTTAAAAGGTTGGTGACATTAACAATTAACCTTATTAAACGTCAAAATCGAATAGAAAATTGACAAAACTTTCATATCGAAATGTCATAAAGTCAATGTCACCAACTATCACTAAAATCCCTATATCAATAACGTGCATTTTTTCCTAAATTTTTAGCAAATAAAAATAAAAAACTCGTTTCATAAGATGTTTTATCACACTTGTTAATTAGAAAACTTGCCTCTACGAGGCATGTGTGATAAAAACATGTCTTATGAAACTTGGTTTTTAACATACTATTATCACACTCGTTTTTTTAGGCAAACTTGCCTCTGCGAAGCTCGTTTTCTAAACGAAACAATTGTACGACAAACAGAATTATACAAAGTGGTATGCCTTATAATTTAACAACAAAGAAGTAAATCCACCACGAGTTTTGGGAATTGCTAGCAATTGGTTTTATAGTTCCATCTTTAAGAATTGACTACAATTTGGTTGAGTATATCTTTGGAAAGTATTAACAACTATTTTTATAATTTCCCAGCGTTTTAATTACGTTAGCCAGGTCACGTTATTTTATTTAAAGAAGTTATAGGTTTGCACTACTTAACACTTTTAAATCTATCAAAATACATTCTTTATTTCCATGAATCGTTTGGGCTCTTTGAGCTCTGACTAACTGAGTTGACAGTAATAATGCTTATACCAATTATCGGAAAAAATATATACGAGGTGTGTCTAATAAATTCGGTTAATGGTCTAATATATCGGTATTCAACACTTGAAACATGGTCATGCGCATGGACATGCATGGACATGCTGGGCCTGTCCTCTGTCTGGGATCGCGCAAGGCTCCTCGTATCGCAGTGCTGCAGTCATTTCAATAGAGTGTTCCGAGCAATGTGTCGAAAAGCCATGGAGCAACAACACAACATTAAGTACTGCTTCAACTTGGGTAAAACGGCGAAGAAAACCCACAAAATGTTGTGTCAAATTTATGGGCAGGATGCTGTGAGCAGAAAATGTGTGTACGATTGGTTTACACGTTTTTGCGCTGGCAAGGAATTGGTAGACGACGAACTGCGTTCGGGTCAGTCATCCACAAACAGGACAACTGAAAACATTGAACGTGTGCGAGTGTTAGTAGCAAAAGATCGGCGATTGGCTTTGCGATTAACAGCAGCAGAAGTGGGCATGAGTAAAGACCCGGTGGGAGCTATCATCCATGAAGATTTGGCTAAGCTCAAGATTTGTTCACGATTTGGGCCGCACATCCTAACAGACGAACAAAAACCAGTGGCGATTTCATCGCCATGTGTTACCGGGATCAGTCCCTTCTGAGTTGGATTGTCACAGGGGACGAGTCTTGATGTTACCAGTACGACCTCGAAACGAAAAGACAATCAATGGAATGTCGGTCATCTTCTTCCCCGCAACAAACAAAAAACCGTATGCATAAATCCAAGGCGAAGACCATGTTGATCACATTTTTCAACAAAGAAGCCATCATTCATAAGGAACTTGTCTCTGTTGACCAAACGGTGAATGCTGTATTCTACTTGGAGGTTCACAAACGTATGTTGCAGCGCATTCGGCGCGTTAGGCCACAGGTGAGTCAAACCGCAAAGTGGACGTTACTACACAACATTGTACGCTAATTTTTGACTCAGAGTGGCGTGACAGATTTGGAACATCCACCTTACTCTCCAGATATTACTTCTGGTGACTTTTTTTGTTCCCTGGTCTTAAGGGACCTTGAAGGGATCACGGTTTTCGGACGTAAAGGAGGTTCAAGAACGTGTGACAGCACTTCTGTAAGCGATTTCAAAACAAAAGTTTTCCGATAGTTTCCAGAAGCTATACGAACGTTGTTAAAAGTGTGTTGGGTCTGGTGGCGACTACTTCCAAGATCAATAAAGTTATTTCCAATGTGCATTCTATTTTTGTATTTTTATTATATCATTCACCAAATTTATTAGACACACCTCGTATGTTTCATAGTCAACCGCACACTTTAAATTAGTGAGAAAGGAAATGATTTTACAAATGTTTCAACTTCCTTGGTTATCACTTTAATATTGATTTCGGTTTACTTAAAATTTGTAATTTAAATTATTACGAGTACTGTTCAATAATGAACGATGCCACAATTTTTGTAGTAAAAGTCTATTCTTATGCTACAAAGTTGGTATAATGTTTTGTCTATTATACAATAACAATTGTGTTCGGTTCAGTTCCGATTGAGACCGCTGAGAAGCAAACCATCTGAGACATCTTGAGTTTCGCTTACGTAACAAATGGAGTTGGCACGTGCAGAAAGAACAGTTTGCTGCTCTGAAACTTTGTCTATATCGAAGAAATCATACGCTGAGGTTTATTCGTTGTTAGAAGAGGTTTATGGGGAATCTGTTTTTCCTATAGTATTGTTCGTTGGTGGTATAAAATGTTCAAAGGTGGCGAACGGTCAACATCGAAAATGATTACTCATGGGACACTAACAGAAACAAACGTTAACACTGATGCTGTGATTGTGCGAGAAGATCGACGAATCACATCAGGACAACTTTGAGAAATCCTGCATATTTCATTACGCTATTGTCATACTTTGGTAACGGAAAGTTGCACATGAGGCGTGTTTGAACGCGGTGGGTTCCAAAAGTGCTTAGTCCCGAGAAATTTGAAGATCACGTGCAAGTTTGTATGGAACTCTATATAATGGTACAGGAATTAGGGGACGAGCTTCTTTCGAGGGTAATAACTGATGATGAAACTTGATTTTCCCATTTTGACTCTGAGTAGGCAACAAAGTTCGGTGTAGGAAGCTTCATCACTACCAACACCAAAAGCGCTTGTAAAGTTATAATTATCCCTTTCTTTGATGTATAAGGCATTGTATATTAACACGTTGAACCACTACACACAACTGTAGCAGGACAATATGGCAAGAGCATGCTAAATATCTTGAAGGACCATGTCAGGTGAAAACGACCACATCTCCATGCAACAGAGTGGGTGTTACACCATGATAACGCATGACCACCCATTACAATATAGCCATGGAGCATCTCGCCAAACAAACTCTAATGTAAACCTCAGCCGTGCTACAGACTTGTGACTTTTTTCCTCCTAAGTATAGAAGTGCTTTTAGAACAGATGGCGAGGGTTGCGGGGGCGACTCTGAAGAATCTTTAAAGAATGACTTCCAGCGTATTTTTGAAGGAAAGCAGATTGTAACCAGTGAGGGATATTTCGAAAAGGACCATCAGCAGTTGGAAGATGGAGTTAAAAAACTTATGATCATTCATTATTGAACGATTCTCGTATATTATAATAACGATGTTGGTTGGAACAACATGTTTGAACGCAACAAATGAAATCGCCCAATTCTTGCAAACGGGCGGTGAAAAAATCATCGCTCTCTTTATTAGCCATCTACACAAAGATGAATTTCGGACTAAGTTTTTTCAAAGTAGTGCAAATTCGCCGAAAATTTTGATGATAAAATATAAGCAAGATTTTGGGGTTTTGTAATTTTGTCCGAACTATGACAGGAATGGGATGCAATAAATGCCTCTCAAATCCAAATTATCTTTAGCAACAAGTTTGCTTACTTTCCCAAGAAGAACGTCATTTTGTAACGTTTTGCTTTGTAAACATTAAATTCGCTAATCTAAATAAAGTTTAACTTGAATAATTGTAATAAACATGAGTCTGCAAATCACTTAACCTCCAACAAATTTTGATATATTTTTTAAATTTTATATTTTGATTTTCCACATTGTTTCCTTCCCCCTTTTTGTTAAACATATATAATTTTAATTAACATGGTAGCATATTTTTATTCAATAAAGGTAGAAGGACATTAGTAATTGTTTTCAGTTCTGCTATAGGCTTAGATGGGTTAGCTAAACACTTGTCTATCTGAATGTAGATAATAGTTTTACACCTTTATGGATCTACCAGTACATAAACAGAGAACACTGATCAAAATTTATTAACAAATTTGTTTTAGAGTCAAGCTGCATATAATTAATCAATGAATATAAAAGAGGAAATGACTTTGAAAAGTTTAAAATATAGGTTATTCAAATTTAACATTAACGATATCTTGACGCATGTTATTTCGCGATTTCACCCTTTAAAATTCGTTTATAATGTTTGTAATGAAACAGTTACTTTTCTTTCGAAATGTGTGATTAATTGGAAACCTTTGGTTACGCTAATTTCCAACAGCGTATCTTGCACAGGGATAGAAATTTTTGATGTCGGACGATCTGGTTAATGTCATCATTGGCTATCTTGTGGCTCTCGAGTTGTACTCTCTCATATATTAACCCAACTTGTGGTTAAGATGCACTACTTAGGGAACGTTGACCAATGTTGTAAAAAGACTATAGTTCTTTCCTTTTATAGTCTCCCTAGGTTAGCATAGCAGTCTTCTTGTAGATCGTCACTAGTTAATAATACTTGTGCAATTTTAGGTCTGGGAAAGCGCCCGTATTTTAATTGATGTATTGCGGCTAGAAATTTAATATTTTAGAAAATTTACCTTTGTCGGAAACTTGTGAATTTTTAAATTAAATTTAGTTTCCTAGGTGGAATTGCACAAAATTTAATATTGATTAAATTTAGGGTAATTAAACAATACTTTGTTGAATGTAACTTTTAAATCAAAAAACACTCTTGCGTTGGAATGCGAATTGTACATGTTGTATGTTGGCTAACATAAATTTTCGTGGTTATTAAAATGGCATTAATAAATTGAAGCTTGTGAGCCAATCTAATTGTAAGGCACTGCTTGTTTTATAGTACCAAAAATTTGAGTAGTCAGTCGTTATAGTAATCTATCCATTATTATTTATAATGTGGTAATAATATTAGCAATTACGAGCAAATATAACGTGGAATGTATTTAGAATGCCGAGGCGTTTGATGCTTACACGCCTTTTATTGCATGACATTTAGAATAAGTTCACTATACATAAAAACTAGTCTGTGATTTTAAGTTTTATATGTCAATTTGATATAATTAATTTTTAATGTATTTGTTCCGGGAAGTAATAAAATTTGATATTTTTAAATATTAGCATCAAAATTTAAAGGATTTATTTTGAAAAACAAACCAATTTTTACAAGACAAAAATTAATTTTATAGATGTAATATAATGAAAAACGCCAAAGAAGTAACGAAATAAATACATGTCTTGCACCTAAGAAATGTTAAACACGATCATCGATAGCGTTGTGTGTTAACTCGTATTTAAAATATCGATTCTGTGGTAGGTAAAGTAAAAAGATCACGCAGAGTACAAGACCACCACCACCCATTTCAGGTCGAGATCGTTATATTCGCATTACCAGCACTCTCTGTTCAACGCCGCTGTTTTATGATGTCTCAATCATTCTAAACCATGACGTTTATAGAAGAAGCAATCTGATTTATAAAAATACTCACCTTTGTTATTATCCGATACAGCATCTATCTGTGGTATCTAAGGCCAACAATTACTATTAATCACCGCAAATTATGTGAGCGTGAAAGTAATCTGTCTACGGAAGATGCTATATTATCATTATTATATTTAGTTTTTTTCAACAAACTTGAAGGGCCATTGAACAGGATGGAATTTTATAGAGAATAACGATATTGTAGTAATTCTAGTCTCACGAACTGTTTCGATACTTTTTGTGCAATCAAATTCTCTTTTGTTACCTACAATTACGCATAGTTCTTCTTTTTAGATCCGCATTATATATAATCACATCTATACATCATACTATTTAGAGCATGGAATTAAGAAATACGGCGCGGCGTACTAAAAAACCAATCGTCAATCTTAACACGTGTTAGTCTTTTATGACTATAAAAACATAAAACGATCTTACATAGAACTCAACTATGTATTACACGTATTTTTGTAACAAGTTACTTGGTCCGGTTAAAATGTTCGTTGCAGAGTAGTTCAGTTTCATTTATACACAAGAATTTGAAGCCTAAAAGTAGGCACAAATAACTACGGTCAATTTATCATTGGGCGGTGGAAAGGGGGCAGGCCTTCGCACATTGAAAAGTGGGCGGAACCGCCTTCTTTCTTCAGGGGAATTTAAGAGCCTTTGCTAGCTACATCTTTCCGTCGACCTGTGTAGAGCTAATGAGTACCTCTAAAGATTTGTCCTTCGGAGAAGTCCATTTCTAGAAAAGACTGCAAACTTCCTACTTCAGTGGGCCTCGGAGGGGCCGGCATCGCATGTAAGTATAGATAGAGGGCGCCATGGTATTTAAACTCTCCTCTCCTTCGAGAGGAGGATGGCTTTCGTTTTATTTTGTCAACTTAATACATTTGGTATTAATGAATAATTGCCTTGTTAAACTGTTTGTCTAAACTTTCACAATGCCAATTTTGCTTCTTCGGCTCACAATTTTATTAAAAATTAAAATTTCTAAAATACCAAGAGACGCGTCGAAGTATTCATTATCGCTATCAAATCGATTTAAAATATTATCAGAAGCCTTTTATGCCAAGTTTCTGTAGTTAACGGAATAACAACCATTAAATTGCAGCATATTTAGGTATATTTATAATTTAATTAGCCAATTACAAATATTGTATATAAAATCAAAATAGCTCGAAATAAACATGAAATCAAAACATTTCATCCAACGTTGCTCGAGTTGTGAAACGATTTTCCACGAGACAAAATAGTTTTTTATCGCGGCATTTACTTTATTAGTTTCCCTTATGCAATTTATTTAATTTGTCTTTAATTTGTAGCGTGAACTGGTTAAATGATGGAAATCAACGTATTTTTAAAGGATTTATTTACTTCCTCCAGGGCCGGTATTTCGATCCCCAGTTAAATTTATCTTTTAGATATATTCTATGGAAACAATTGTTAATACAATAGTAAGCAAGGTAATTTAGTAGCAGATAAATTTAACCAGAGATGGAAATAGCGGCCCTTAGATATTTGACCTTTAGCAAGTCATATAACTTTATAATCTGGATTTTACCTCGAAGGTTTAATAAAATTTTAGTTGTTTACTTAAATATTTTTGAGTTTCCACCATTCGGCAAACATTCCAATAAATAATAAGTGAACCACAGGTTTAATTCATATATTTAAATAAAAATGCGATAAGTTAAGAATAAATAGAATACAATCTGAACGCTGGCTACCTCGAGTGCTTTTTTTTAAAACGCAAACACACAGTTGAGTAACTTGCTAGCACCCAAAGGGATCTGGCCTAACTATTAATAACCTGTTTAAGTGAAACTACCTTAGTGTTAAGATTTTTCAAAGTTCTTTAGTATCAACTTTTAAATAATTTGCATATGCTCACTTACGTTTTAGAACGGTTTTGTATTATTTCTTTGTAAATAATGCAGGTCCCATGTGAAGATGTTTTGCTTCTGTCCGGACTAAGGTCGATTTCTTAATCCGTGTCTACCGATTGATATCATCTAGTGGAAAGCGGTGCGCTTTCTTGATGATATAATGGCACCTAATTTAGAAAGTGGACCAATTTTAATTTACTTTCAATCGCTTCGAACACTACTAGGACCTGTTACATTATATTAACTTTCGCGTTTATACTTACTTATTAAACAACTTGCAATAGCGGACGCCACGTGTATACGTGTATACGTGTATACTTGAGCTATATGCTGCAATCTTAAGCTACATAGCGAAGTTACTGAGAATTATCGTTTTGCTTGTATTACGCGTTGTAGTTTTATATATACTAATACTCGTGCTTTTATTAATTTTCTCTAGCAACCCCCACACGATTTTCTTGGCGAATCAAATGTTTACATTTCAAACTTATCTTTTTTTCCTTTCTAGTTAGTAGACGTTACATTGCCTTAACCCGTGTAGTTTTTCGTGCGTTGCCCCGAGTTTTTAGACTACTTTGTTGTCGTGCGCCCTTTTTAAGTATTTCATTTTCTTATTATTTAAGGAACCCTTCTTTACACTCCTTTAAAACATGATTAGGTATGGCATTTCCGGACACTGTTTATTTCTCTTAATTATTAAATTTGATGTTCGTTGTAATTTACTACCGTTGCACTTGTTTAAGAGTTTATTTAATTTTGAAACCTTTTCCCGTTTTTTTATTATTTGAGAAACAATATTTGGTCTTTGGGTTTAAAGTACTGTTATATAATATTTTATTTTACAAGTTGTATGAACTTCACGAGAGCAATCCTCTTCATTTTACTAAAATCTCTTTTTAGTCCATTTATTTTAGGCTGGATGCCACGTCTGAAGAATAACACGTGGGACGAGTAAGCGAGTCTTTTTCCTAAGTACAAATTGTGATGTGTAAATGGTCCAGATATATTAATATTCCTTTTGCGTTCCAACAAATTGATGATGTAATCCTTTTAATTATGTGACAACCTTAGATTTCTTTACAGGTTGAGAATTTTTCGACTAATAATCGTTGCGTGCCTAAATTACAAAACAGCCCGTCCGATTTCTATTAAATTTTCCCATAAAATGCGGTTGTTCTCCACCGGTATCAAATTAACCTCATCCGGTGTTTGGATCTGATATTTTACTCGTTTTCAATCTGAGATTATATAAAACAATATTGTAAATTTTAGAACAAATCTCTGGTAAAGTGATTTCTTTCGGGCGTTAACTGCGGATATCGTCATTGACGGCTATCCTTCCTCTCTTCAATTCAGTAACTCTTACATACGGAAAAACAACCTTGCCCAATGTTCTACCATGCCATCGTCGTCTTTTTAAAGGTATTAATCACTCACCAATATTCAGTATCTTCAATTGCAACAGAATGTTGTGCATCAACAACTTGTTTTAATCAGCAAAAATAAAGCAACTTGCTGCAGTAGGTAGTCCCGACAGACACGCCCAGAGCTATACTGAGTAACATCCACTGTTCTTGGTAAAAATACGTGGTTAACAGTTGGCACTGATTAGTATACCGGTAGGCTGACCACAGACGATTTTCTATGGATTGTCCATCCCAAGAAAGCAAACAAATATTACTGGTCCGCAAAGATTACCAGTGTTTGATTTGATGTTTGAAAATAAAAAGCCTCTTGGTACAGCTAATTAAGATTCTGATATCAAACCAAACCTGCTAAATAATCAAACGAATATAAACAGATGCATAAATGGTTCAAATAATTAAAACTCAAATTGAGACACGAGACAATAATTGGTTTATTTTTAAACACAACACAATGACTTAAAGACTCAAAAACGTAAGGACATCAAGAAAGAAAATAACCTGAGTTGTACGTATGCATCATCTAATTAAGTTAAATGTACCACTGTAAGAAGAAATATCTCAATTAGAGTAATTAACTCAAATTTTAAAGGTTCTAATCAACATTGAAGAAGACATACAAGATTCCTAATTTACCCAAAGAAAATTATAGCTTTCTGATATTTTAATTAATTACGCGTACCGGCATCTAAGACTACGACTCAAGGTTCTACAACATCTGTCCAAGTCAGCTGCTGGTACGTTTACCTTCTTCGTAACCATTAATTCACCAAGTACGTTACGTCGTCATTTTTCCCATCGAACTACATCTAATTTGATAGTATTTCTCCACAATTATTATTTAAAGAAATTCTACATTACTTCGACCCGTTTACCACACGCTCTGCCAAAGCAAAGAACAATGTTAAATCAAGAATTTCAGAATTTCCAAGCACTTTGATAAATCTGAACATCGTTATTTCTATCATAACACCCAAACTAATAATTCCTAATGGGAGTTATTCCATCCAAGACCGCTGAACCCTGACACCAAAGAAATGTTAAGAGCCCTCTCGGTAGAAGTCAAGGAAGAGATAAAATGCACAAAAGATATCCTTATACACAAACTCTTCACATAATTAACACTATCTAGGTAAGTACGTTTTTCTCCGCCATTATCCTGAAAGACAACACACGTAGATGACGAGTTGACTGAAGCTGACTTTTGAAGTTCTAGAACACCATCGATATCATTAGCGTATAACCGACCTCGGCTAACCACTATAAAACCATCACAATATATTTTAGTTACTCAGGATAGTTATTAATGGTATCTAAGCAAATAGCTGAAAATAAAGTTACGGAAACTCTGTCTGATCAAGGCTTGCTTGTGACTATCGCCAAAAGGAAACGTAAGGCTATAATCGTAAACTTTTGACCCTTGTAGACAATTGGACAAATCCAATGGGTCTATCAATAGATTTCAGCTAAAAACACCTTTAACCTTGTCATTTAGGTACAAAAATTCAACAGGTCAAAAGCGATTTAACACTGCCAACGCTATGGACACGCACAAATGTGGAGAGGCTCACTCTTCAGCCTACAGAGGCTAAACGCGATTTAAGACCGCCGCCGCTGCCAACGCTGTGAACACGCACAAAGCCGTTGCTCATTAAAACTTCTGTGCATAAAATACGGAGAAGGCCACTCCTCAACCTACTGAATAAAACCCTAGTTATATGAGGTGCACCCTTTTACTCAAGAATATCAAAGTTAAAACCAATTCCACCAAGGCAATCTATGCGGCTGGCGGTTGCAAGCCGAGACCGTCTTTAAGCCACAAAAATTCCAATCATAAGCGCCAACATCGATAACGCGAAACTTAGCAAACCACACCCCAGAAAGATAGCATCACTGAAGATCGCCATCTCCATTTCAAACGCACCCTTCCCCTGGCTGTCTCGCATTTTAGATCTATAAATTTTGAAAGACTCCGAACTACCGCTAAAATACTACTTATATTAATCGCCGTAGGCGACGTCTAATACTTCACTTCACATTTTCATGTCTGCAGCCAGGATGCACTCAACACCATTGGCCACTGAACCATCACAACCACAGCCCAGGAAGGTACCATCGACCTATACCAACACACAAACAATAAAATTAAAGTAACAGAAAAACTGTTGGTACCAATGCAGTGTACCTAAACCTAACCATGTTTTAACTCAATTATTTAAAAATTTTAATTTATTAAAATGCCTGCTAAATGAATTTAACTCGTAGCGGTTTGCTATCTAGAAAGTTTATTCTGTTGTGTTATCTATGTATTTCTCTAGGTCCTTTTCGCGATCCTACAGGGATTGGTCTCAAACTAATTTAAACTAATTAAATATTTGTTAAATCCGCGTCGCCTGTGGACCATACTCCTCGGCTGTTTCTCTGAATGTATATAAGTTGGAGAATAATGCCAGTCTAAACGTGACCTATGATTTCAGTAAAGCAAAGATATATCCAAGTTAGCTATTTATTTCCCTTTTGAGAAGCCCGACCAGGAATGTCTGAAAACTATAAAGACCTTTTTGATAACCAAAATCAGGTTAATTTGTCTCAAGCTGAACGAAAAATAAAGCACGAATAGGCTTGACGAGCAAAGCTACAGCAGAGGGAGGCGTGGCTTGTTGATAGGGTACACGGCTGAACACTGTAGTAATACTCAAAATCGAGAATTGTAGGCGCCACTGTTCTCTAGTCTTATACTGCAGGATGGGGTTAATTTATGAGCAAACACCCTGTCATATGGATATTCTGAACCTACCTTTAGAACGGAAACAGACAATCCTACGGTAATGGTAGTAGTTTATACTGAAATAAATGATACTATGCGTCAGGCGTAGTATTTTACGTCTTCTCTATATAATGGAGTCTTTAACTAATTCTCAAATATTGCCGGCCAGATTGAAAGTCACTGGAGCTATTATGGTTAAAGATTATTACCGAAGGGTACCAAAGGAGGGATCACCATATATATAATTTGTTATTTGATTACGGTGGAGTGATAGGTTGATTTACTTAATTGTTAGGCTGAGGGAATATTGTATTTGAGAAGTTAGTTATAGCAGAAGGGCGCTTGAAGCAGACCACCCTGTATATGACTTTATAATTTAAAATTGAATTGATTGTGTAAATATTAGCATTTTTAGTGCTAGTCTTCGGGTTAAATCGTAGTTAATTTTTTCTACACGCTACTATTGTTAATAATTTTTAGAACCAAGGAATACACTACTGGAATAAAACAAAATATGCATTAAACACATTTATAAAATAAATTTGAATTTCACATCACACACATATATAGATTAAGTCCATATAATCAAATAAACTGTTTTTAAAGCTAAGGTACAATTAAACCTCACTAGAGATGCGACAAAAGTTTAAATTATTAACATTAAAGTTCACGGGTTAATTAGTTTTTATTTATTGACAACTCAAATAAAGAATTTTATGTGTGCAAGGGAATCCATACGTTAATGAGTTAAATGTACAGTGCTAGACAAAAATTTGGACAGCGCTTTTTAACAATAATTACGTAAGTTATTCTAATTAATGCCCGATATAACCGTCAATACATGTTATTAAATATCTTGAACATTACGTTAACAGTTATTTAAATATATACGATTGAATTTTTTTTGTACTTCAGATCGAAACGAAATCTTGTATTAAATTTACAGTCTACTTTAACTTTTACAAATTATGAAAGGCACCACTTCAGAATATTATGGTATGACGATGAATAGATGGAAATTACTATTGCATGGTAAGAAACTTAAGGGCGTTCAAAATGGTAAATTCTTCTATTAAGGTTGAAAAGAGCAAAGGGAAACTAGCACTTACTGTGAAAGTCGTAAAGCGGGAGTACTATACACAAAATTGCATTTCTTCCAGGATAGAACCCCGCGTTACATTATTGCCCGAAAACCTTCCAATTTATGTCCATAAATTATAATTTGTCAATTTCCAACAATTAGGATGGCAGACTTTGGAACAATTCTATAGAAGGGGCAATTTTTAAGAAGATAGATAAAACAAAACACTCCACGTCTCTAATAATTTGGCATTTCTATACGAAAACACTAATTTCAATTTTATGGTATTTTCTAAAGAAAATCCACTATAAATGGACGCCAAAATTCTGCTTGTTAAATCCCTGATTTCCCCTTGCGTCAGAGTTGTTCTTTCCGGCGCTAATATACTAAGTTAAAGCCGTAAAACGTGATGTAATGTACTTTTCTTAACGAGAATATCAGTTGGCCAAATTTATTTTTAAGCTGATGAATTAAACTTACAACAAAATTTCTGGGAAATCAAAATAAATTTCTTTGTGAGTATGTTAACGGGCATAGTCAAGATTAGTTGCCTATTTTATTAAAGCAAAGTACATTTTATACAAGAAATAATTAGGATTACGCACTTGATCCTATACCGCACATCCAGGATTTCACTTATATACTAAAAAATAAAAATGTGTTTTCTAAAATAGTGCTACGGTCATTTTGATACAAATGGACCGAAATACACGCTGTGCACGGCAGCTCAAAAATAGTTGCGGAGGTCGGGTCGGGGTGAGATTAATTTTAACAATTAGCCAATGGCTAGAA
>JAHWXV010026954.1:0-11813 GCA_024586415.1 Phrixothrix hirtus
AATAGTGTCCACAAATGATTAAATTATTATTTACGTTTATTTTGGAAACGATAATTGTAACGGACGCCCATCCAAGTTACTGGACACGCAAAACCCTGCTCAACTCGAGAGATTGTCCCCAATAACTCGTTTCAACGATTTTTTTCAGGAAAAGCTCTAAGTTCCCGGAAAAAGATGTCAAAGACATAAGAACCGTAGCAAGTTTCAAAACAATTGTTAAAAATTGTTTCCAGAAAATCGCAAAAAACTACAAGATCTCAAGAATAAAGTGGCACTTTCTGTCATTAGATTTTAACTAAATTCTAGACATCTCATGTACAGAAGATAAAAAAACTTGAATATAGAATTTTAAAAAAATCATTCTAGCCAATTTAGAGAAAATCTCAAAAACCAAAAAATGACAAGAGTAAAGTGGCACTTGCCGTCATTAGATTTTAACTGAATTCTTGACATCTTATTCGCAGAAGATAAAAAATTTAAATATAAAATTTAAAAAAAATTATTAGAGACAATTTCGAGAAAATCTCGAAACACCAAAAAATGACAAGAGTAAAATGGCACTTCCGGTTATTGAATTTTAATGAAATTATTACAATCGCGTGCGAAGATGCATATAAACTTAAATATAAAATTTTGTTTATTTAAGAATTTTCGTTTTTGAGATATCCTGTTCACACACACACACACACACACACCACACGCACGCACGCACTCACTCACGCACGCACGCACCCCCACGCGCGCGCGCGCGCGCACACACACACACACACACACACACACACACATACACATAAAAACAGACCAATTTTTAAAAACATGTTTTTCGGACTCAGGGGGCCCGAAAACGTGCATTTCCACTAAAATTTCGACATCGAAAATTTTGGACCAAAACAATACTTTATACTATATTTCATATACGTAAGATAAAGTAAAAATGATCAAGTTGCCTCCTTGACACAGCAAAGGAATTTATCAGGCAAAATAAAGTCCAGTGTACTGTTGACCATTTTATAGAATAAATGTCACATATCTTTAGTAGCAGATAATTAACAATTTTTAAAGAGCTTCCTTCTAATTCGGCAAATAAGAGCTTAAAGTATATTTACAAAACAAAAATTTATTTCTAGTAATGGACCACCTCCATATCACATTCTTTTGTGCACAAAGGGTGAAATATGATGTACAGTGCCTAAAAGAAACTGAAAGAAAAGATAAATTTTAAATTGCAAAGTAAAATCATCACAGATTTTCAGGAATTGTCCAAACTTATTCCAATCGCTAAAATAAATCAAACTGTAGGTTTCTTCAAGTAACTGCAAAGGAAAGTTGAAAGAAAGCAGGAAAACGTTGAATCAGGAAAAACGCTCGGAGCTTGTTCTAAAATCTTGCAAGCAGGCTTACCAAAAAAGGTTGTTCAGCACCCTCGAGGTAACATTAGAAAAGTATTACTTCTGACTCCTTTCCATATTGTAGAAAGTTTTCCACATTTTTATATAAAATTTTTAACTGCGCTGTATACATGAATTGTTTAAAGCAATATGTTTTGTTTAAAAAGAAATTATAACGGGTGTTATCACAAACAACAAAAGTCTGCATCGCACGAAAAAAACTAACTAATCCATCCTTCGCTCGAGGACTATTACATTTTCGACTAACGGAAACAGAACAATAATTTGAACACAACTTTCCATTGTTGTTAAATTTTTTCTTGAAACAATGCGAGCAATTTCCAAGCTCCGTGTACTCCGTACACTTTGTGCAGACCTACTGAAAAATAAATTTCGGCATATCCAGTAAAAGTAATCTTCTAAATTTGCTTCTACAACAAATTATAAAGAAATGTTCGTAGTTTGTTCACTTAAAACTCATATGAATGCTAATTTTTAACAAACTCGAAATTCAACACTAGAGCTACGTTAGTTACGGAATGTATGCTCAACTAATCACACTTGCAAAAAAGAATAACTAAACTCAATAGCCAGGTTTAAAAGTTAAATCATTTAATTGACAATCAAAAATTAGGCTCACGTCAAGACGGCTATTCTCTATCAAGACCGGCCTTGCATTCCTCGCTAGCAACTCTTTGACATCAGCACATGTTTAATATATTCTCTGTAAAACTCGTTTTAAATGGAAACTACAGGATGAATATTTAAAGGCAAATAATATGAAAATAACACGGGTAATTAGCGAACTAATAAATGCATAATTAAAAAATAGTTTGTTGTAAAATTAACGGCTGGCATCCGAGGTCCACTAAAAACATATCTTTACCCGTTTCTACTAATAATTAATTTACAAAAATAAAAAAATAAAAATAAGAAACTGTGCAATGTAACAAGTAATGTATAACTTTAATTAAAATCCATTCATTTTTTTTTAATGTCAGCGTTGCCTAAATATAAGTGTTGTAGAATCTGTCGGTACATAAATCGTAAGGATCTGGTCCATCAATATGTCCGGATAATATTTCGTATAGGGAAAATCTTAAACTAGAGTAAATAGCCGGATTAGATCCAAGGATGCAATATTTTATCCGCTCGTTTTCAGGTATGTCAGGGGGTAAGCGATGGTTCTCGATGAGCGTTGAATGCAGGAGTTGAATAGGGGAGTTTGATTGGTGATGGAAAGATGTGTAAAATGAACATTGAATCTGCGTAGTTCTAAGAAATCTTTTAAAATTGCCGTGTCGAATTCGTTGTCTGCAATGATAAGTTTTGGGACCGAATAACTAGACATAAATGTAAATAAGTTATTCATAAAGTCAATTTGGTTATTAGATTGTAGGGGATATGCTTGTGCGAATTTGCTAAAGGCACCAATCACTATAAGATGCTTAGTATTGTTTATTTGGAAAATATTAATATGAATGTGTTCGAATGGTGTATTTCTAAGTCGGCGTCAATTGGAGATGTAATTTATTCGGTTTCCTGTTATTCTTTTATGTTTTGCATATATTACAATTATGTATAAATTCATTCACATCTTTGTCAATATTTTTCTAATAATATCTTCGTTTAAATTTCTTAACTGTTTCAATCATTCCTCTATGCTTAGTTTTTCCTAAATGGTAATCAATTTGTTGTATTTGGTCGACTGAGGCATTTACATAAATTACTTGTGATAAGAATTTATGAAAATTCGGGGAGTTTCCATTAGTACTTTCCACGACGAATTGTGACAATGCTTCGAATAGTTCTTCTATTTTAAAGTAGCAATAATAGTGTGTTTTATGTTAAAAATACTCAGGAAGTAAGGTCTTAAACATTACGGTTTCGTTACGAGACGTCATAGTGACTAGGTAATGAGTGAAAGTATTGATATTAGTGGTTTTGATTTTCTTGCTTATGGTTCCTTTTATAAATTCAATTTGATTTTTATGGTGTTTTAAGGGTCTTTCCCATATGTCTATCATAGGGGTAGAAGATAAACCAGAGTGTAAAGTAGGCGCGAGTGATTCATTGTCTTCATTTACTTCATTTTAGAACTTTTGTTCAATGACTTTTTCGGAGTTTTGTGCCCTTGAAGAGGGTTCTAATTTTTCATAATTATATTCTCCTGTTGGAAGGCTCAATTTTATATTTTGTAGAAATTTTATTTTGTATTTTACCTTGATAATTGGAATACCTTCGGATTATTGTTGGTTAAATATAGGATGGCGATTACGTTTTTTTGGAGGGTTAAGAATAGGTCTAGAAGAATTTTCAATATCTGGTGTATAAGATCTTAAGGGTATTATGCTAATTTGATCGAAGTCGAGTTCAAGTGTTTTTAGTTCGTCTGTGGGCATGGGGTTAATTTGTACACGGGATAATGCGTCGGCTACTTTGCTAAGTTTTCCGAGTAAATATTTAATATTGAAGTTGTACTCTTCTAACTTAATACTCCATATAACTAATTTAGAATTTGGATTCTTAATGCCCTTTAATCAAATAAGTGGGCGATTATTGGTGTTAATTGTGAATTTCACTCCATATAAATAGGATCCAAGGTGTTTGCAAGCCCAAAAAACGACTAATAATTCTCGTTCAATTGTGGGATAACTGATCTCTGATTGATTTAGGGTGCATGCTCCAATAGCATATTTACTAGCATATGTTCTTAGCTCAAATTGTTTTTTAAAATTGGGATAGACTAAAATTGGATCATTGGTTAAAATGGTTTTCAGATAGTTAAAATCACTTCTGAAAGTTTGATCGTGTATGATTTTTCCCTCTTTTTTAAACATTACGAAAGAAATTTAGTAAGTTACGAAATCCTTGATGAATTTTAGGTAATAGCCCAATATGTCGGAAATGATTTTATCCCATTTCTGGTTTTGGGCGGAGAACATTTTGTAATAGCTTTTATTTTGCCTGAATTTGGTTTGTTTCCATCTTTTGTTAGTACGTGTCGTCCAAAGTAAACTATTTATTTCTTTAAAAATTCTGATTTATCCATTTGTATTCTTAAATTATACTTTTAGCACATTTCGAAAACATTTATTAATTTTATAAAGTGTTCAGCTAAGGAACTATCATCCAAGTAAACCATACATTCGTTAGGGATTAATCTAGATAAATATTGATTAATTAAACGCTGGAATGAGGCAGGGTCATTTTTCAAACCAAATGGCATCCTTTTAAATTGAAAGTGTCCCCCCTCTTCTGTAGAGAAAGCTAGTTTTACTTTACCTTCATCGGCTATCTTTACTTGATGGAAGCCGGATGTTAACTAAGTATTATAAAATATTCGGCTCTTCCGAGGTTGTCTAACACATTTTCGATCAGAGGTAATCGATATTTGTTTTCAACTATGTTTTTATTTAGTTTTCTATAATCAATTACTATTCGCCATAAGTCGATTCTGATGGTTCGATGATATCTTTGTCTACCATTTTGGTTATTTGTTATTTAACCTCATCTCGGTGTATAAAGGGGTATCTTTAATTTTTATTGTAAATAAGTATATTATTCTTTGTTCTAATGTGGCGCTCGGTAATGTTGGTGAAAGTAAAGGGTAATTCTGGAGTATAAAATATATCTTTAAATTCGTAACATAGTTCTTTAAGCAAATGTGCTTCTTCTTCGTTTAAGTGGTCAATGTTAATGTTTTTCAAATTTTCCGTCAATATTCTCTTTCTAGGTTGATTATTAGATTGATTCAAGTTTATATTATTCAATTGAACATTATTTGCTTTTAGGGCGTTTTCTTTATATTTGTCTAATATCAAGGGACTGTAAATTTCAAAGACTTGCATCTCGTTGGATGTATTAACTACGGTGGTATAAAAGTAATTTTTGTGGACTTTAATTAGCGCATGGGGAATTAGATAAAATACAGTAAATCTTATTTGGCTACAATTTTTATGCCATTGCCGTTAGCGGCGGGTAACTTAATTTTCATTTTAGTTTTGGGGGAATTGTGATTATTCTCTTTCTCATAAAATGTTCATCGGTTTTTGAAAAATTATATTCATGGTGTTTTTGCTTTTCTTGTTTGAGTTTAGATTCGTTAAATTGGAAGGGGGCAGTTGTTTTTTCTGTTTGAAGGAGCATCCAATTAAATAGATTTTAGCGGGTAATTGACACAGTAAATCTGAACCAAGAAGTCCTATACACTCCTTGTGAAAATCATATAAGTAACATTTATGCCTGTCTTTTTCGTGGAAAATTTTGGATGCCTTGACACGTCGTGAGACTTCACAGTTTGAAAGTATTTTTAAAAAATTGCGTCTGGGTAATATTTATGTACAAATTTGGGGGAAATTATTATTCTAGAGCTGTCAATGTCGATTAATAATTTATCACCAGTTCGGGGGTGAATGATATATGATAGGTTCGATTTGAGGATCCTAAAATTGAAGGTTTCGATTATTTTTTCAGAGACTGGTTTCAAAAAAATACTCATGAACAAGTTTCGTCAAGGGAAGGTACATGTTCTATTTGAGAGGGTGGATTAGAATTAGTTTCGTTATAGCCATAATTTTTGTTAACTTCAACATTTTCCAGGTCATAGTGATTGAGTTCTTTAAATTTGAAATTTTAGAGCAATTTGGGCTGTCTTATGCATTGGATAGGTTGAGATTTTAGTTTTTCAGGAAAATTTGGGTTTGTCGATTGTTTGGTGGGTGATCTTTTATTTGCTAAGCTGATATCCATTGAGAAAATACAATATAAATTATTTATATTGAGAGGTGATGTATAATTAAATTATACAGCTTAAACTACCTAATTGTCGACATAAACTTATTTTAATATGAAGAAGTATGAGATAATCATATGATTATCGCATATTTCTTCATATTTGGTATCCATTGGTTCGGCTGGTGTGTAAATTCTACAGCATTTTTGAGGTTTAAGAATGTTTTGATGAGGATATATTTGATTTTGATTGTAAAATTGTTTTGATCGATTGAACTGATTGTATTCATAGTTGTGAAGCCCTGAATTATTATTGTTAGAGTTCGATTGAAAATTGAAGTATCTATTTTGATTGCCATAATTTGAATTATACCTTGGGTTAAGATTTGATTAAGAATGTCGATTTTGATTATGATGGTTATTAGGATTGTTTCGTTGTTGATTTTTTAAATTGGACTGATTATTTCTCCTGTTACCTCGATAATTTCTATTACTATGATAACTTTTATAATTAGAAGATTTATTTCTAGTTCAATATTTTGAATAAATAATATCCATTTCTTCACGTATTATAATAATAGCGGTTTCTAAATTATTCGGGTTTCTACATCTTAATAAATTACCCAAGAGGTCATTTAACCCAGTTAAATAGGCCCTTAATGCTAAATTTTTGACAGTTGCAAGTGTATAATCTTTCACGATTTGATGTTCATTTCTTCAGGCTATTTTAGAGTTAAGAGTCGCTAATAGCATGCGAATGCGGGGATAAAAGTCAATTGCATTTTCTTTATAATTTTGTTTCATTTTAGCTATATCCATGTGTACCTAAATTAATTTCGGATTTCTGACCACTAAAGTTGTTTATTAATACATTTTTTAGGTCAGATCGTGTTTCATATTCG
Organism: Phrixothrix hirtus; assembly: GCA_024586415.1. Classification (NCBI taxonomy): domain Eukaryota; kingdom Metazoa; phylum Arthropoda; class Insecta; order Coleoptera; family Phengodidae; genus Phrixothrix; species Phrixothrix hirtus. The sequence goes on from JAHWXV010026954.1 coordinate 7,025, forward strand.
TACCTGTCCGATGACGACTTGTCGGGCTTTATCTCTTAATTTGTTTCGGACAGCATTTATTAAATATTTATTTATCAAGGCGCCAGTCTGCGCGGGTATGAAATGCAGGACAATTACTTCGACTGTTCCTATGAATTCACTTAAATTTTGGGTGGCCCATCGAAAGTCGGGATTTCAGTTATCATAGAAACGTGAAATCCAGGTGGAAAGTCAGTTGCCATTTTTGTTAGTTTTGGGTCTTCTAATTCACTGTACGAATTCGCTTCTGGGATCGCCACAAGATTAGTTCGCTAATAATGTTCTGACGATTTAAGTTTAGTTTTTGATAGGTCGGTAGTAGCAACAGAGATTTAGTTTTCAGCAGTTAAAATATGATGGATTAGCTGCAATTGGCTTTTATTTTAACAAAAATTGCATTTATTTATAGTTATGATTTAGATATAAAATATACGTAGCTTATTATCTTTAGAATATAATATGCATGTGGAGTTGTTGATTCAAATTATTATAATTAAAACTTAGCAAAAGATTTTCTATTCAATACAAAGTAATTTTAATTTAATTTGGTCCGAAAGTAAATTTCGTTTAAATTAAGATTGTACGTACGAGAATTTACCTTATTATTTTTATGAATTGAATTCCAACATTGTGGTTGTTAGCGTATCCAATTTTTAATCAGTTGATAGTTCAAAGAACATTCGGACTTTTGATAAAATGTTATCCTTCTAAACAATTTGCAAGCAGACACTTTATATATATGACATAGTAAATATGTGAGTTATCTTAATCGTTAAAAAATGGGTTCTTTTATAATTGTTTTATAAGTGTTTCACTTCTTGTAAATGTAAATAAAATGTAGATAATTCTTACATAGACATTATTTTGCATCTTCGTATTTTTCTTTCTTGTTTTGGATGCCGTGGCTTCCATTTATTTTTTTGGAAAATTTGGAGTGAGCAGTTCTCATCCTTACGGATTCGGGTTGTTGTTTGGTTAATTGTGTTAAGTGCTTCTGGAACGGCTACTAGGATTCTCGTTAGGCTAGTGTAGTCTTCTGTTTAAGTATTTGGAAATACACAAAAGGGTATATATTTAAGTCATTTTGGACAGAATCCTACCGACTGCGCTAATTTTATTTCGGAGAATATAAATTGCTAAAAAAACTGTATTGTTTAAATTTTACAACACTTCTTTTGGAGTTACACTGGTTTATTTTATAAATGTTACAATCGACTAACATGAGTCTTATTTATGAATACATTTAATGAACTAATGAGAACAGTCACTTAAAATCTAAGTAGCTTTACTAAATTTAATATAAAAGCTAAGGTCTTTGGCTAATGTTCCCTGAGAACGGTGGATATGACAATGTGGTTCACATGGGAAGTCCGAGTCAGTTATTCTACCTATTATATGATACGTAGTCTAATACTTAACTCCTACTTTTATAGAAACATTTAGTGTTTATACAATACACAATAAAGTTCACAATAAGTATGCAATAAATTGTTGGCAATACTACAATAAAATTTAACGGCACAGATCCATCCTGCTTGAAATACCTCAGATAGTAGCTACATTTTGTAGCGGATCGGTACGTTAATTATTCAATCAAATAATCATCTTCTACAGGTATTTGTGAAGCACTTCTGAAGTGCAACTTAATTTAATTATTTCAAATATTAGTAGATATAATATTTAATACATTCTGCGTGATAATTAGTATTATACTTGAAATACACAAAAATTTTACTTTCTAAATCACGGAACAATTAAATTATGTGCTCCACTACAAAATTTGAAACAACTGAACTGACATGTCAGTGGAATTCGATATTTCGTTAAAGTGACCACTAGGACGGTCAATATATTTTACGGGTTAAATAAAATTTAGCGGCACCCATGGAACAAAAGGGCCCTTATTATTTCCCGTGACGCAGTGCTCAAATCCGAGATTTGATATCGTTATGATTTGCAGAAACACCTGATAAAATGTTTGATCTCCAAGGGCTATATCCGAATTACAAATTTCCTTACCCCCAAACTTTCATTCCCAGATTTACTACATGACATACCAAAAAAGAGAAATACTCTGCATATACACTTGATGATAAATTACCTGTCTTTATTAATTGTTGTTTTTTACAAAAAAGAAAACAATTTATCCTTTATTCAAACAAAAAAGTTTAATACGCTCAAAAAAGCGTCTATATCTCAAGGGTGCTTATTACCTATCCCCGTACACCGCACGTTTTTGAAAAAACTATCAACAAAAGATGATGTCAACATTGCCTCGTGATAGTCATTAAGCGTGCTTGAGAACGGATTTAAATAAATCGGGAAAGCAATCAACTAGCTTGTTTTAAATAATTATGGCGTTACTGTCAGACTTTATCTGGATATTTGTAACAAAATTGTTATGTTGGGGTTTTCTCGGAATGGTTGCGTGCTACATAACTAAAGTTTTTATTCTGTTTACTTTTTAAGAAATAAAATTATTAACTATGAAATTATAAATTGAATTATTACTTATTAAAAGAAATATAATAGAATGCGGTAAAGTTGGGGGATTAATATTTTAGTACAAAGTTGAATTATATGTAAATTTTTACTCGGAAACCATTAGGGGCCGAAATTTAGAATTCAATGATAACAGATTTCCTCAGAATTACATGCTAATGTTTAAAATAATTAAATGATATAATAAATTTATTCTGTATTAAAAACCCACAAGTAAACACCCCCAAGTGTTCCCCTCCGATTTTAATGTAATTTGGCTATGTTGTAGATAACTAATATATAAGAAACTCATATTTTAGACCAGTTTTTAACCACTTTTAGGATTTCACATAGAAGGAGTAGGTCGATTTTAATGAAATACACTTTAAAACTTTCTTCATAATAAGGCACAAGACACAATTATTTTCATGTTGATATCTTACTGTGAGTGTGAAAGTCACCCTTGAGAACAATTGAAAGTGGCAAATGTATCGTCAATTATAATAATAATAATAATATTTATTGTAAGACCAGAATTAAAACAAAAAATACATTATTTAATATTTTTGCAATAATAATAAACCCACAAAGTCAAAGACTGTGCGTGAAAAATATGTTATATAGAAAGCTAAAACAAAATCGACATGTTTTCGCGTATTGCTGAAGAACGATTGTAAACGGAGTTTCAATTCCCCACCCACACTAGAACTTTAAATTTATTTCAGTACAGTTTTTTTTATAAAAATTGTTCATTTACGTATGCTAATTGTGATTATAATTTGCGTATTTCATGCCCCATGCGTGTTTAACCATAATGGGTGTTAAAATGAATTACAATTAACGTAAACTCATCATACTCAATAAAATATAAAAAAAGTCTTAATAAGTATGGCCTCAAAAATTAATCTATTTCGGGATGTACCCGTAAAAGGAGCGGTTCTTCTGTTGATGTACGTATACAAGTCAAATAAGTTGGTGCCATTGTATAATTTATATAGTTGCTCCACATTTAATTTAACAATGTAGGCCATGTTTACAAAAAATAAATATTGTACTGTTTATTTCATTGTTAAAGTACACTACTCGTAAATTACAAATACACTAAACATTAATTATAAACAAAAATTTTTAACCCTAATGTTGAAAAATCAGTTATCAGGCTATTCACAAACTCATTTTACCATATGCTTACTAATTTTAAGGGATATTAATATATGAAAACAGATTATTAGAACGGACTAGCTATTCTACCTTCCTGATAGGGAACGCTGCCATGAAAAATTTTAAACTATTGTTTTGACACCAAAAATTTATTTGTACATTTTTTAGAATTAGATATAACAGTAAAAATTATAGCTTTAGCTTCGGTTTACAATGTCGATGTGGCTTCAGAATTAATAATTTTCTATTCTATAGCAGATTATGGATACTTTATGATAAAGAATATTGGCGAAATAAATATTTAAATGTTGTGTATATCTAACGGCAAATGTCATTAATATTGTACTTATATAACGATAAAAGCGGTATTATCTATAATATGCACTATTTTTGGTAGTTTGAACAATAATGGTATACAAAAAAATGTTAGAAACATAAGAAGCTTTTACACCATAAACATCGGATGATGGCAACATTTGTGCAGCCTGAAATGTCACAATGCGCCTTAGAAGAATCTGCAAAACCAAAATCAACAGGATTGTCGAATCAGTATGGTTCTTTTTCGTTGTATCTACTTTTATACCAGCAGTACCTAAAAAGCTTTATGTATCTTGGTCACGATAACCAATTGTGTTCCATTTGATATTATTTCGTAAATGTAAATTAATATCAAAATTCATTAACAGTACGCTATCTGAGAAATGTATAACGAAGTTTTTCAAAAACTCTGAATCCAAATATATCTAGAGGTTGTAATTTTCTTATTGTACCAATTGGTGTTATTTTAAGATTCATAATTTTATTGAGGGGTGTGTCTTCTGCAACGGCTTGTGGGCAGTGGCCGCTCTAGGAGAAGAGTAATAACACGCTTATTGGATCTACATTGAAAAAATAAATTTTCTCTAAGCAGATTTTAAAGTGCTCTAAATGAAAGAAACAAGAATAAGTTATTTGCAGTAAATGCCAATTTATCAGATATACAGTTGTATTTATTTTACCTGAAATAAGTTTTCCAGATTTTCATGTTTCTATACAGGGTGTCCAGCGGTCGGGAATTTCTTGAATTTCGGGAATTATGCTTGATTTTTTTCGTCGGGAAAAAACCGTGAATAATGCTTTAAATTTCGTA
>JAHWXV010026980.1:0-12025 GCA_024586415.1 Phrixothrix hirtus
TAGAACAAATTTTTAGAAAAATAAAATATGTACAATTTATTTAATTTTTCTATGTTAGATTCGCGATAATTTATGTAATGATTACGTGAATCTAACACTATATAAAGTGGCCAAGCAATTTTGTACTTTAAATCATTCGTTCATTGACAATGGAATTCTTTAATTTTTTTTAAAACGGTTTCAAAAGATCCCTAACCAAGTTAACCAAAGTTACATGTCATTACTATTTTCCCTATAACATAAACATTCAAAAACTTAAATTATAGGGACACGTAATTAATAGAATGAAAATACAAACGTTGTAGTGTCTATATCAATGTATGTATGTGCGATTACGGGTAAAAATTTAATTTAATATGTAAACGTGAAGAATATGGACTGAGTATAAATTAAATTGTTCTAATGCAATAAACCATTTTAATAACTGACAAATTAATTAATTTAGTGACCCTAATCGTTACATAACGGGGAAAAATAGAACTTATAAAAGAGAAATGGAAAAATATAAGACTTCGATACAAAGTGCCATTGAAGACAAAAGAAAGAAGACAGGGCAAGTATGACCAGAAAAGTGAAGAAAAGTAAAAAAACAGATGTAGAAGAAAAAGTAGTAGAAACTAAGCAATTCACAAAAGAAAAATGATTTTCCCCTCTAAAAGGTAGTAAAAAGAAAAAATCGCATAGTCATATACCTGGTATTGAAATTTCAAGAAAAAGAGGTATTTCCTTCTAAGAGCCCGAAACGAAACATGCAAGAAACACACTAAACAAGCAATACTGAAAAAAGAGATCCTCGCCGCTTATAATTTTGAGGGACAAAACCAAATTCGTTGAAGTTCAGAAGCATCAGAAAGATAACAATCCTAAAATTTCATAAAACTTAGGCGACCAAAATGTGCCTTTTAACCTCTTCCAACTTCCTGAACTAAACGGGTTGACAATGGTCAGAAGAATCCTTGAAACAATTGCAACGGAAAAAATAGGAAGGACCTAAAGGTCTCCGCTACAAAATTTTCATTAATAATTAATACTAATAAAAATGAAAAAGGGAAGAAAATCTTTAATGTCAGGATAGCCACATTGCTGTCGATGCCAACTTTATGGACGTGCCATATTATTTCACAGCAAAACCTAAATGCACAAAATACGCTCCAAAAACGGCAGCAGCAAAATGCAGTCATTGCAAGGACCGCACCTATAAATTATAGAGGGTGTCCACAAAATCTAATTTTAATCAAAGAAAAATTAAGAGGATGGAAGCCAACCTCGTTCGAACTTACTTGGAAAAATGCTCCCAGAAATCACAAGAGATTCATAGACTCAGATAAGAAAGCAAGCCATCGATTATCAACCAAGGACCATACACGTAACTGGTGAGGGACATACCCTCAAGAGCTTTCTAGGCCAACCCATCTCCTGGTAGACCATCGCGCCAGGAACTTAAAAGCAAACAACGATATGGAAGCGTCGAAAAATCTTGCGAAAGACGAGGTTACCTAAAAATTGATCGTTTTTTCCATGTAGATAAATATAGATGATTTTTATTGTAAAGAGTTATGCTTTTGGATCTAGTTTACTATCCAGAGCTAGTAGATGTACGGCATCAAAACAGGCATTTTTGGTTATAAATTAAGAATTTGCCATAACTGTTATGCATTTTAATTCAGTTCGGTATAAATATAGCCGCAGTCGCCAAACTCAAACATCAAAGATATGCGATAGCCTGTATATCTACTGAGTGCACTATACCGGATGTCAGAGACATCTTCCTTGCAATTTCAGATCGTTCTGATTTTTACCTTCGTTGCGTAATTTATTCTCTGATATTTTGGAATGTTTTAAACAGTACCAATTAGCCCCGCTGCGCATGGTAACATCAACAAAGCGAATCTCTACTATAATTTATTAAATATCAAAGGGTTTCGGGAGTTTTTAATCAAAACGAAAAACACAAAAATAATAATCCACAGTTGCACAGTTGTGTATATTGCAATTATATTCTTATCGCACTTAATCCATACTTGATGCAGCAAAAAACTATTTATAGGACAAATGTTTACTTGTTAATTGTAGTTTTCTGCTATTTACACTAGATTATATGGTTTTATCTGTTTTTCTAAATTTAGATGTTCTTCTGTCAATGCAACGAATCTACTGTTTTTTCATTTTTAATTTATCCCACAATGCACCTAACAAATTTTCTATTTCTAAGATTTTACAAACAAAGAAGCCGACTTTTATTAAATATTCTATGTAATTTTATGTCGACTTCTAATGTTAAATTAGATAGAAAAATAAAATAAAATTCGTTTTTTAAATGTTTGTTGTATTGCCCGGACTTTTATATAAAACTTTTATTTTAGATTCTTTTATATTAATTGAAAAAAGAAAACAAGCTCGTTGCTTTTAATTTTGTGGGTTTATCCCAAAAGCATGTTATGTGAGAAAAAGTATTTAAGTTGACCTCGGCGGTTCAGTGGTTAATATGTTTGCCTCTGCGCCTCAAGGACACAGGTTTGAACCCGGCAAGGACGGTGAAAAGAATTAAAAACGTTATTCGGTGGTTAAATCGCAATGACCATAGCAATTTAAACCGATAGGGGCAAAATGAATTTCCGCATCCTGAAGCCTCAGCATGAAAAACAAGAAATAAAAACATGTTGTTTTAATATTACTATAAAGGGCACAAAATTCAAAACAACCATTGCCAACAATTATTTATTAATTAAATTAAAAACAATATTTTATTAGAATGAATTGTGAAAACTACAAAATATACTTAATTTGTGACACAAATGCGGAAATATTCATGTCCATGGTCAGTACCGAAACTTTCAAAGGTCTAATATAAAATAAAATAATAATTAGGAATCTACACCGTCCTTGGAACGATTCCAATTAAGTGTAAAAATAATTAAAACAACTTTAATAATTCCATCGTTATAAACTACCAATAAAGGCAAATTAATTTAACAGGTTAAAAATGAATAGGAAAATTTTACGTAACGTTTTTTTACTATTGCTACCGCTAAATGAGAGAATACATTTCAATTAACGTACTTTATTTAAGTGACGAGTATGTCTTATATACGCACTTTATTATAACGAAGTATTTTGAATAAAATTTTATGCGTGGCGTTGAATATCAATCAATACGCATTTTATTTAATTTGAGAATTTTCTATACGAAATGTGCAAAAATCAAATTTCCCTTATATAATTTGAATAATGTTTGCGGCAAGCTTTTTTCTTAATTGGTTATTCGAAAAGTATTTTTGTGTGTATACAATGTAATACAATGTTGTGGCTTGCGACAAAAGTAGCATAGACCTTGGCATAAACAACAATGAATCACCGTCACCCGTTGGCAAGTGCTTTAAAGATAAATGTTTACACAAATGTATAGGAGAACTTAATAAATAAACTGTAAATCAAAAAATTCTTTTTAAAAACAAACCGATAGATTGTCACTTTTTTTATTTCGACCTTGAAGTGCACTGTAAACAAATAAATTAAAATTAGTTGCCCAAAACCCATTAACTGCAGTAAATATAACTTGTGTGCATAGAAGGAATACTGCAAAACAATTTTCAATTTTTATATATGCGCAATTAATAAAGTTTAGTATGCAAATGAATCAATGCATAATAAACAAACGAAGGCTTACAATTAGTGAATTTAATTGTTTTATATTAGAGATTGTACAACATCAAGGGCGTAGCAGGGGTTTATTGCACTTAGGAACGAAGCACGTTTGTAAATAAAAAATTGTTATTACATGTGCGGTTGATGAATCCGCCCCCTAGCGGCGCCACTATATTTCATCCAATCTTGCACAAATTTAAATATATTGATACAATTAGCAACGCCTATTATGTAAAAATATAAAGTGTACGTAATTACATGAATACATTTAACAGAATTAAATTTTTTTACGTTCACCACGTAGAATTTTACATTTGATAAAATTCACAAAATTAGATTTTATTAGTAAATTAATTCCAATGTGTAGTATACAACATTAAAATGTTTATAAATAATTTTATACAAAACGCACCATTGTAAATGAATAATGCAAATAGCAAATTAAGCACTAAATTGAGTTAAATTCAAAAAAGGCAGTCTTCGTTTTAAATTAACAAATCTGGTGTGAGGCAACACACGACTTTTTCTTACGTACATACAGGGTGTTTCGGATAATATGACATTCCTTTTTAGGGTGAAAGTAGGCCCTAAGTGTAAAATTAAAAGCAATACAAATACTAAAAATTTCTTTTTTTTAATAATGACGAGTCGACTATGCACATGCTTTCAAATATACACATATAATCGAGTAACTGTCTTTTACTAAGTAAACATTTCCGTAGTATACGTATTAACAAGACTGTAAAATGATACACCTTTGTAAATGTCAGTGACCCATACTTTAATAAACAAAATTATGCCAATTTACGTCAGTTGCCAGGATGCGTTTCGTTGTCTAACCAGTGTTTAAATAATAAAAACTAAATCGCAAATTGTGCCCATCTACACCATGTTTAACTGATTGGTGCTTTTATGTTAATAAAATTGTGCACAGATCTGTAATAATGAAGTACTTACAGATTTATGATTCAGTTAATATCGATTTAAAGACTGTAAAATAAAAATTAGATTAAAAAAAATAAATCTGTAAGCAAATTAACATACTTTTAACATTTTTAATTATTTGTAGTTTTGAAAGCAATTTCATAAAAACGATACTAAAGAAATTTGTAATAATGTAGCTGAAATTTTTAAGACAATCTAATTGTCCATTTATGTAATTCAATATGTATCCGAAGAAAATGTTAGGAGAAAACTGTTTTGAAAGTTTTAAAACGCAAGGCAATTAATTACATTAAATCTGATCAATAAGATTGTTTTAAAAGTATCAACTATTACAATATTCCTCTACTATCACTTTTTTTATTAAAATTGTGTATAAAACAATGTTTGATTATTCCAAGTTGAATTGGGCAAATTATTGTGCCATTCCTTTGAATACCAACTCGAAAAATCTAAAACGTGCCAAAGTGTTTAAAATACGTATTTTTATTTTAAGCGTAGGATGATGTCACGCAATTTCGGAAATGAAAATCTATTTTTAGGTGTAAAATTAAAAAATGTCAATAAATAATTGCTTAAGCTGCCTTTAAATTTAAACACATTTTTTAGAATGATGCATGACTAAACTCTATTTTTATTATTATTAGTTATTAATAAATAAGTTCTTCAAAATTGTTAAAAAAATTGTATACATTTTAAATTCTTTCAATTGTGTGAAAGGGCAATCCCCTTATCCGGTTATTTATTATAGTAAACAAATCGCAATGTGACTGCTACAGCTGTAAAAGTGTATGTTATTGTAAATTTATACTGTTAGGTAGGTCAGTTATAATTTTATGAATGATTTAACAGTTTTAGTCCAAATACAACCATAGGCGGCTCGTTGTACATAATTCTAAAAAAAGGACTTTTTTGTATTCGTATTTTTTTAATTTTACGTTTATTTGGGTGTCTGTAGGGTCTACTTACAGACCTTAAAAGGAATATCATATTATCTGAAACACTCTGTAGATATACAAATATTCCAACGTCCACAAATGATGAAAATATTATTTACATTTATTTCGGGAACGGTAATTCTAACGGTCACCCATCCAAGTTAATGGACATGCAAAACCCTGCTTAACTCCACAGATTTTGTCTGATAACTCACTTCAATGCTTATTTTCAGAAAACCTCTACGTTCACGTAAAAGGGTATTAAAGACATGAGAATCGTAACAAGTTTCAAAAAAACTGTTATAACCGTTTTCGAGAAAATCGCAAAAAACTTAAAGATCGCAAGAACAAAGTAGCACTTCCAATCATTCGATTTTAACTAAATTCCTGCCGTCTCATGTATGAGATAGATAACTTAAATATAGTTTTTGATTTTCATATGATGATTACTTTTACGTTAGAACCGATTTCAGGAAAACCGTGATAATGAAGAATTCGGAAAATATTTAAAAATAACAGAAATAAAGTGGTACTTCCGGTTATTCGCTTTTAACTAAATTTCGGATATTGCAGAAAAAGGCGATTGTGATCTAAAATATAAATTTTCAATTAGCTATGGCTTTTAGTTTCATAGTTATTTTATTCAGAGTTAACGGTGAAAATACTTCCGATTACCCGATTTACGGAAAACTTTATAAGTAATCGCCTAGATTATATGAAAGGGTCTTAAATGTCTAAGAAATATAATAAATTTTAAAAAAAATCTTTAAAGCCGATTTCGAGAAATTTTGGAAAACAAAAAATTCTGAAAATATCTAAAAATGACAGAAATAAAGTGGTACTTCTGGTTATTCGATTTTAACCAAATTCTTGATTGAGCACACTAAGGACATTATGACCTCAAATATAAATTTTGATTAACTACGCATTAAATATATAAGAAATATAGGAAATTTTAAAAAAATCGTTTGAGCTGATTTCGAGAAAATCTCAAAAAACCAAAACATGACAAGAGTGGGGCACTATTGGATTTTAGTGAAATTATTGTAGTCGCGTGCGAGGATGGATACAAACTCAAAAATACTTTTGTTTTTTGAGATATCCTGTTCACACGCACGCACGCCCACCCGTACGCACGCACGCACGCACAGACACACACATACACACACCAAGTTTTAAAAATACGATTTTTGAACTTAGAGGACCTTAAAACGAGTATTTCCACTAAAATTTCGATATAGAAAATTTTGGACGAAAACAATACTTCTCTATACTACATTTCATATAGGTAAGAGAAAGTAAAACAGTGTTTAGCATGCGCTATCCCAAAAAGCGTAGTTGACTTGCAGCGCACGAGTTTTAAGTAACGGCTTGGAAAGCACATACAACTAGTTCAGTATATATAGATTTTTGTTCTGTTACCGCATTCATTTGTTAAATTGTCGTCGCATTTACAATTACAGTTACAGTAGACTAGGTGTAAATAATTGGATTTATAATAAAGGTCGTCCTCGGTGATTTAGTAATCAGCGTATTCGTCTATAAGCTTAAACAACGTGAGTTCAAACCCAGTTCAGGTTAGTGCACTTTTCAGCTGAAAAACTTAAAAAGCACGTCTTCTCGGATAAAGAAGTAAAACCGTGTGACGTTTGTCACACTTTCATGTTCGGTTGAATTCTAGTACGCATTATAGTCCGAAATTAAAGCGAATTGAAAATTAATGTTGAATGTTGATTAAATACTACTAATCTTGCATGTATCGTATAGTTCCTCTGTGATAAAATGGATAGTGGACAACAAATTGATGTGATATACACATCTCTCATGGCATTATTTTGTATAAATTACATACATTTGGATTTTTCATGCCATTTCTTAATATGATACAATTTTATCGTAGAAATCGAATAAATTACGTTTCTTATAGTGGCCGATGCTCTATTGAGTTTCTTGCTACCTCTGGAGTTCCTTAGGGCTCAAATATGGGTTTCTCTTATTTACCCTATTTACCTTTTGTCCAGCTTGTCTTATTCTATTTTAGTATATGCATATGATGTTAACATGTTTAACTGTACAGAATCACCAAATGATTGTATAAAATTGCAATTGGACATCAACACACTTGCAAAATAGTGTGCGAATTTCAAACTTAAACTTAATCTACTCAAATGCTGTAAAGTAGCACATACTCGCAAAATATATCCAACTGCTTCTGAATATTATATGAATGATGTTGAGCTCCAAAACGTTTCTGAAATGAAATATTTGGGTGTTTGGTTCGATTCAAAGTTATCCTTTTTGAAACACGTTGAAAACGTATGCTCGTCTACTTTTCGCATGCTCAGCTTGGTCATCAAAACCTCAAATATGTTTAGCGATCCTTCAATCCTATTAATACTTTACTATGCTTTTGTGCGTAGTCGTCTTGAATACGCAGAGATTATCTGGTATTCATTCTATTTAACACAACAACTTACTTTGGAACGAGTTCAAAGAAAATTTTTAAAATATCTATCTTATCCAAATCGAAGTATTGATTACACATACCTGTTAAACGAACATAGTATAGAATCTCTGCAATCACGGAGGGATTGTACAATGTACAATGCAGTACTGAGTTCAAGGCGAACTTAATAAATGGCAGAATTGACTCCCTTGAATTACCATCTTATATTGATGCCCACGTCCTTAGAATCGCCTCTAGATATAATAAGATTTTGCAATGTAACATTAAATGAAGGGGTCCTATAAGCCATATGCCCAGAAATTAGCTCGTGAATAACGATATTAAATACAGTTTTCTTGAATTAAAAAGAGGTTCGTCTTTCTTCTCAGTACCGTATAAATTATTAAAAGTAGAGCAGTCAAATGCGCGACCGCAAACCGAACACCAAGAAAAATAAAAAATAATTATTTGTTAGCACAATTCTTTTAAATAAACATCCCGTTGTAACCAAACATTATATTTATAATGATAGATACATTGTAAATTGGCATAATAAAACAAAGAAAATATTTTCAAGTGTTTGAATACCTAACAGCGTCAAATAGATTTTCTAGTTCATTAAAAACTAGAACGATTTTTGTTGCACATAGTAAACAAACGTTAACACCGACATTTATACCTATAATGCCAACTGAAGAAAAAAGATCAAAGCTTGAAAAGATAGCTGGATTTGCTATGCAAATATGGTTGCTTGACGCTGTGTCATAAAAGTAAAATAGTTAGTTGATAATTGGTTTTAATAAAATCAAAAGTTACAAAATTTGAAAATTGTATTTTATTAACTTGAAATAAACCAGAAGTCATGTTGCATAATTTAAGGGGCGATAATACAAATCATACTTAAAGAATTGGTTATTCTTTTAGCAAAACCCAATCATCTTCGATTTGAAAGCCATCAAGCTAGAAGATCTGCATAACATCTTAATACATTTAATTACGCTAATGTAAATATTTAGTTTAACGTTACAGAAATCAAGGAAAAATTTACATCATCTAAAGAAAGATGTTTGTAAAAAAGTAACGTTCCAAAGAGCAAAAATTTGTCAGTTATAGATTTGATGCCCTACAGCAGGGGCAAAGATAAATTAACGGCAAGTTCACATAGCAGCTACAGCATAGCAAAATGAACATAGTCGTCGAAGTCACGAGGGCACCCTGGAGCCTCAGCCATTACTAAACGTAACAAAACTGCATTCTAATTGGGTACAGTGGCAAATTTTGCCACACTTGCCATGCAAGTTGAGCTCAAAGTAATTAAAAACACAGCTTGGCTCGATGTACACGTGCGCGTCATTATTTACATACAACGACCGTACACGCATTTGTAAAATTGAACGTTAACCGTCATATTTTCTGTACTAAAACTTTATAAGGCAATTTAAAAGTTGCTCTTGCATGTAATGCTACAGCAAGATGGATTTACAACTAGCGTGAATTAGAGGCACCAATTTGAAAGTAACACAAATCTAACGATGAAGTACGAGTATAAATATGCATGCAACATTATTAGATTTGTTTGAACCAAGTGCATTAAATGTATAAAATTGTAGTCATTTATGTTATAAGGATCGTGATGACTGTACGAAGATTGTACAATATTGTTGCTCCCGCATAGAAGTATGGAACATGTTGTCCATAGCAACCGTGTTCTTTTGTTATTTCATGAATAAATGATCTCTCAAGTTTGACAAGTGTATGCTTGGTGGTATAAACATTAGGTAGCGTTAAACTAGAAGCTTTGCAAATATTCATAGAAATGGAAAGGTGAGCTTTATGAGGTGACTAAATACTTGCAAAAAAAACATTTAATGCCAAAACAGCCTACCCCGAGTGAGTGGCAGTTAGTATGTTTGTCTTTACCTCAAAGAATGCGTGTTCAAACCCTATCGACATCGGTAAATTTTTCAGCGGTGAAAAATTCTCGGATAAGGATGTAAAATCGTAGGTCCCGTGTCAATGTGATGTTTGGCACATTAAAAATCCTTACTGACGGCGGAACTCCTACAGATTAGGCAAAATTCTAGTAGGCATGGCGAAATGATTACAGCAGTTCTAGCCAAGAGAGCCAAAGAAATTTGCGCAACCCGAAGTCTCAACCACCTATCAAAAAATCAAACAAATGCCAAAACAAATCCTATCAGACATAGTTGATTTATTTGGGGATGGTGCTTTCGTACCGAGTAATTAAAAATTAGTTTTGGGAATTCGCACGTAAAAAGTGCTGACGCGCTCAATTTTGCCATAACCCAAAATTGATCGTATAAATCATATAAGGAAAGATAGTCGATTGATCACAAAACCTATAGCAGGATGATAGGCCCTTCTAGTGCACAATTGGAACAACATTAAAAGGCCGAAGCAAGATGGATGCTTCAAATATTAACGCCCAAACAAACGCGCCTTCGAGTCCTTTCTTTTGTAATCAAATTAACGGTATGTAGGGGAAACCTCAAGAAAAAATGTTATCGTTTTGTGATGGTAGGTGAAACATAGATTCAGCACCTTGATTCTGAGTTCAAACAATAATGCATAGAATGGCGTGGTCCAGGATTTCTGTAATAGCTGCGGGTAACAACAGCTACAACTTTTGGGATGGCGAAAAATTTTGATTATTCTTTAAACGGAACACCGCCTTACAATTTGACTGTAACCTATAAATTATAGGATTGAATCAAAGGATAAAGAAAGGGAAAATTTTTCTGTACCTTGCCATCAGGCAGCTGCCAAATTTTGCTTGCCCAGAAAACTTTGTATCATTTTTACGAAGCGGTACCCTAAAGATCTCCAAAAAGGCACATTATGCGCCCTTGTATTTTATAATATATAATTTAACTTGATTTAACAAATAGAACGGTGCAGCATTTGTACATTTTTTGCGTCAGAATTATTTTAAAAGAAAACACTAAGTTGAGGTAGAAATCTGTCGGTGAATTTTAGATCTCCTGAATAAGTCTGAATCCTCCTTTTAAAGTGGTTTAAGTGCTAACTGTCCTGGTCATGATAATGCGATGCATGAGATTAGATTTGACATGATTGAACATTCGCCATTCTTCCTTGATCTGGCGCCTAGTGACTTTTGTTTGGAAAGGGGCAAAATTTGAAATCGATGATGCAGTTATGAGGAAGTTCAGGAATTTCTCAATGACTAAGATAAAGAAATTTTCCAAATTGGTGTTGTTATACTCAAACATATATGGAATAAACTGTCTTCAAGATTCAAGGAGTGGCTTTCATAAGTACACTCACGGCAGAACCTCCATTATCATCTTTAGCATCCTCAGTCACGTTCGTTGCAACAATTTACACTTGAAACTGGTCATTGACTTTTAGCTGCGACCGTACGTACACCTTGATTCATTGATATACTCAGCGGTAATATTGGGTGAATAGTTGCCCGATATCAAGTTTGCTGGAAAATTAGTTCCACATTCAATCGCGGGTTTCGTTGCAGATACTTGAGCATTATTACTTTGTACTGGTCTCTTCCAAGGTGATTCTTCAGAGACTAGACGGGATACCAAAAGTACATATAACATTTTATATACCTGCGCGTCATAACAAATTTATAAAAGCCAACCTGGATATATAGGACTGAGTACCATAATGGTCCATTGTAGGACTTGGTGCTATAATTTACACTAGCATATAAAATTGTGTGTGTTATATACAATTATTATTATAGTGCTATTGTGTTAACTGTAACGACTCGTGAGCAATTTTAAAGTTCACATTTGCGTACTTGCTAATGTGGCAGGGCCAAGAAAGCTAGTAAATTAGGAAGTGAATAAAAACGTCGAAATATCTTACGCACACTAAGAATAAACCAGCAATCAACAACTTAAAGTGACTAAATAAAATAAATAAAATAGCGGTCGCTTTTCAAACGAGGTATCCGCGGTTAAACTCTGATAGTAGTCGTATTTTTTAAATTCATTTATTTAAATATATTATAATTTTAAATTAGCAGTGATTTAAAATATTCATCTAATTTCTA
>JAHWXV010026992.1:0-16145 GCA_024586415.1 Phrixothrix hirtus
TTGCATAAACCTTGAACCGATAAAGTTACTAGATCTGTTTAAATATTTCCCGCTAAAACCTCAAACAATAAAAATCACACTGTATATATATATACATATACAGGGTGTTTTGAATGTAAGAAGCATCCTTTCACACTAACGGTGCTAATACATGATTTTATTCGTTTAATTCTAACCTATTACAACCCTATATTACGAAATTAAAAGCAAGTTCAAGCCAGCATTCGCCCACATACATATAATATGTGTTTATAACAAGGAACTCAACAATGTTTGTTTATTTTATTATGCACGTACAAACATCATTATGTAGAAAGTGCTTGACCTAAAAGAAATAGTTTTTTATTATGCTAAATGAAGCCTCATAAAATAAAATTCCTTAATTATTTAAATTAGATTATAAATATTTTCAAAATGTATATTATTCTCTCGGAACCTATAAATTCCATCTATTTTTTCTAATATTGTAAATGAATCAGACGAGCTTATTTAAAAATTGCACTTTAACAAAATAATATTTATTTGTTGAATTTATTGCTTTGTTAACGTTTCATACATTTATAAAATTGCTTCAAGGAGATTAGACTGCAGTCTTATTGTTTTATTAATAAATATTAGTTACTTTGTTTTAAAGTTACTGAAAATTAAGATGCACTTATATGATATCAAATTAAAGATAAATAAATACTCTATTGATTACTTTAATAAAATATAGGGTGTTCTATTTGAAAAAATTGTAAACATTGAATTTGAAAATTACGATTTGTAAAACGAAATTCTGAACACCCTGTATAAAAAAGTTCAAACATAGCAGTTACAAATAAAATGCATCTAGATAAACCATTGCTTAAGTTTTTATGCAAAACTAACAAACGATAAAGTAAATTTACAATTTAAATGAAGCGTTGATAATATACCAGAGAATATACAGAGACTTAATTTTAGATAAAATAATATGATGGGTGCCATTTAAAAAAATATATGTTTACTCGCCACACACATTTTAAACGCTCTGGAAATGTGAAATTAATTTTAAATTATGCCCTCTTAAGAGAAACATAAAGTTATAGTCTAGGAAAGGTCTGCTAAATGGATACCATGTATATAGATGCATACATACACACACACACACACAAATATATATATATATATATATATATATATATATATATAAATATATATATATACAAGATGGCCCAAATACACTTTGTCGTTATGTTCAGGACACACGGGGTGGAGAAAGACATCAATATTATGCACCCTAAAAAGCGAACGTAAGAACGCTAACTGCTCGGGGGAATTTCTGAACCCATCTTTTCTTCATCTTTCCGTCGCTAGCTTCTAGAGTTCGATTGTTTGGACAAATAGATTTTTAAAAAATTTCATACCGAAGTGGATGCCTTGAAGTTATCTGTAAATCGCTCGCCGTGTTTCATAGGTTGAATTTGAGGTCTGCGATTTAAGTTCATTCAGTGCACTGCTCCTCTTCTTCGAGAAAAAGATGCTTCTATATTCTAAAGATGGAAATAAATAAAAATTGTCTAAAAGCAATGTCCATTCTTGAGAAAAATTAATTGCAAAATATTTATATACAACCTATTTTCTAGGTAGCGTACGTAACTTCACGGCGCAATTCCTTAGGACATATATCCAGCAATGTTTGGTTTCTCAGATAAGGGACGTTGAAAGTTTAAGAAAAGTTTGTATTATTTCAAATAAATTTTGAGGTGAGTAAAGAACTACATTTTTAGTGTAACGTCAATTCCTATCTACCGACAGTGAGGTAGTTAGGCGTGAGCCAGTTGCCTCTTTTTCATAAAAAGGAAAACGACAATGGTTTCTTGAAATTGTCTATTTTTTCAAACTTTCCTAACAATGTACAACAAAAAAGGTTTCTTGACAAAAATGGCCGATTGCTACCAACAACAATCAATAAAATAATTAATTTCAACACTAAATCAACGCAGATGTTGAAAATGGCCATATTCAGATGAACAACACGGTTGCAATCGTTCTATCATTGATTGTCTAATACGTTCAAAAGTTTCCGCAGCACTTCGTACAACATTGCAACGTTCGATTATTTGATTTCTTAAGTCTTTTTCATCTGGTATATGTGTCTTATACATCAGAGACTTTAGATGACCGCATACATGAAAGTCTAAAGGATTCAGATCCCAACTGTAGGGCGGCCAAGATTTGGGAGCCTGCGCGTCCAATTCAGCGATTAGTTTAAGAGTAAAATGAGCTGGAGGCATGAACCATGAACCACGTATTGCTCTTATTCGTAAAGGTACATTATCTAACAGAGCATTTAGTACTTCGGCTAGAAACTGCCTAAACGCGCCACCATTTAATCGAGCTGGTAAAAGGTAGAATCAAATAAACAGTTGCCAACCACCCCCATCCATACGTTCACAGAATCTGTTGCTGAAAATAACCGTCTCTTGTTGCATGGCGATTTTCGTCCGTCCAAATATGTTCATTATTAAAATTGATAATGACTTGTCGCAAAAAACTTACCTCATCAGTAAATAACATTTTCGATAAAAAGTTATTATGTGCCACTGTATGGAGCAACCACCTACTCTAACCTTGCTTAAAAATCACGGATTAGTAGAACTTGTACTCCTTGTACGTCGCATGGGAATAGCTAAAAAACTTTCAAAACCTTCCCAGTAGCTTTCGGGCTTATTTGAAGCTCCAATACTATCTTCCTGGTACTAGTCTAAGGGTCTTCGTCTATCTCTCAAAGTATAACTTCTTCTAACTCAAGTCTGGCAGGAACTTCCATGCTTCGCTTAAATTTCTCAGTTTAACTTAATGCTTTGGCACATGGAGTTACTCTGTTAGGATTTCCTGATAATTTCACTTAGCTTCCTCTGCATTTCCACTTGCTAGGACATAAGCTAAATACATCTCAGCCATTTTAGCATTGGTAAAGTTATTCATTTTGGAACTATTGCATTGTCTAAGGCACAGTTTTGTTTGACACGTAAATGGTATATGATTAGTAAAATGTCAAAAATCTCGGTACCGAAAAAAAGCATACTTTACTTTTATTTATTATTTTTGTTTAGTATTTCTTGTTTTTGAACGTGTGAAAGAATCAATGATAAAAGGTAAATTAATTTCAAAATTTTAGTGACCTAGCATTGATCGTTCAAAATTTATTTGAAACAAAATATTTTCTTCAATTTTCAACACTCTTTATTTCAAAAACTAAGCATTTTTTTCTTAAAATGTTCTAAGAAATTGTGTCCTAAAGTTACAGACTGTATTTAGTAAACATCAACCACGAGTATATCTCAGTATCCAAAAAAGGTTGCCGTAAGCGTCTTTTCAGACAGTGACACCCTCAATATTCCCGGTACTCCTTCGCTCGGTTTCCTTCATTCCAATAATTCCCTCCTATTAATGAGTATCATGATAAAACACCAAGGAAGAAGAAATATTATGATTTCAATTCCCCCTAAAGGGTGGACTACTGTATGACTGAAACCCTTTATCAGTGAAGAAGTAAGGATAGGTAAAGGTAAGGATGAGGGGATCTGTCTTGGGATCGCCTGAATGTTGGACTGTAACATTCATCACGGCATCGCCCCAGCTCGGTTAAGGCACCATCGTTTCAACACTTGTCACAATCGATCTAGTACTTCTTTGGTATTGCTTGCACAAAACGAGCACATCCATGTCATTCATTACACAGACGTAAGACCTTTAGGAGTCCATTTTCCGCTACCCTATTCACATCTAGATAACCATGAAGATTTAGTGACAGGAACTTGTGATATCATCGATATTTGCTTTACTCTCAAGGCGTTAGAGGCAGTGTTGGAGTCAACAGATTCGCATAACAATGCTTATCTCATACATATTCTTTACATTTGCATAAGAAGGTGCAGGCTCGCACCATTTATGCGTTGTTTAATTTGATGTGGCATCCATGTTTTTATTAATACTGTATTAATTGACCGATGCTCTCTCCACTTTTGAAACTTTAGTTTCATAGCTTCAGAAGAAAAGTGATTTCTCTGATATGGTAGCTTGAAGGTATAGTCGAAATAAAATGTTAGTCAATATTCAAACGTCATTATTTCGGTTGAAAATTCAAGACTGCTTCAGGATGGCACTAAGGAGCCATCTTTGCCGTCCTTCTCCGTCGAAATATTCATATTTCTTATAAATTGTAGTTGTCTAAAACTTTTTTACAACTTTAACCTTGAGCTTGCATTATTGGAGAAATAGCTTCCCATCTAAGGTTATTATAGTCTAGGATATGAAGTCTCACGGAGAACGAGTACTTCCTCCTCAGTTTCACTGTTGCACATAGCTAACTACTGAAATTATTTTTGTGAAACTATTGAATATAATTAGAGAAACACGACCTTAACGTACACTCATTTCGGCCACGCATGCCCAAATATATTTTTGTTTGTTTGTTTGTTTATGTAGCTGAGGGATCGGGATGCGAAATTTCCCTTGGCCCTCTTGGACCACAACTGTTATATAGCCATTTCGTCATAACTACTAGAATTTTGTCGAATCTGGAGGAGTTCTACCGCTAGTAGGTATTTTTAACGTGCCAAATATTACATTGACACGGGTCCTACGATTTTACTTTCTTATCCGAGAAGAAAGCTTGTTTTTTAAATTTTTCTCCACCGGAAAATTTACCAATCTCGATCGGGTTTGAATTCGCGCGTGCCCAAATATATTAGGACAAGAATACATGGCACTATCCAAGTTTTATTAATCAAATGCACACAGAGATATTTAGATGTATGGTTATTAATTTTCTTTTAATCGTATATCCAAATATAAATTTAAGCAATTTAACTCTCATTCAACGACTGGATCGGGTTTGAATAAAAACTTCTTTGGTATGTTTTACTATTTCTTGGTATAATACGCATGTTTGTGCTACGTAAAATTCAAGAGTAAAGAATCAGTTGTTCTGAGGTGAAATTGTTTGATATACCTAGAAGCGGTTGTAGCACACTTACTTATAGAAAATGATTTAACATAGCGAACTACTAATTATTAGGAATTTTGAATATATCTAATTTATTTTATAAGTTGCTTGAAATTTGTTAACTTCCTCTATATTTACAGCCGAAGCTGCGTCGACCCATCATTCTGGTTCAAACTAGACTGTGAAGAATACGTCTATCAGTTTCAGGTTACGATGAAATGTTAGAATTACGAAGCACAAAATGTCATAGTTTCCTTTAAGTGATGTATTGTCTCCAGGACAACACGGACGTTATGTACTAAACACGCATTTTAGAAAACGAAGCAAACTTTGAAAGGCTAAAGATACACCACTTACCTTACTCATGTTTTGTCTGCAGTAACCTAATAAAGAATATAGATGCTGGACCAATTCTTATTTAAAAGAGTTGTAGTACAAAATGAGACCCGATAAAATTTTTTTATTGTCATTATTACTTACTGTTTCATTGATATAATTTTTCGTCAACCATTTGAATTTATACTGAGATGTGGCGGCTGAATGTTGATTTGGCTATTTTTCAAAAGTTTCAATGCAGCTGTTGTCGACAATTTTGGAATAAGGCTCTCGTAAAAATAGTATGTTAAAATTTAACTTGTGGCATCTTAATGATTACATTAAATTTTAAGCTTATTGCTGATTGTTAATTACTATGTGATATATTTTACAACAAGCTATTACGTATTCAACCGAATATAATGCTGATAAAAGTGTACCTTGTTTCAATTCGATGCCGGAATACCTGTTATTATCTCTTTTTGTTTCTTAATTCTGCTTCGAGTTTGACCCCTGCACAACTGTGATATCAAGATTTCATTTTGATTGATTACATGAACTATTAAGTTATTATTTTAAATTAGCATTCTATTCAGAATTTTATTAAATACGAGTATTAAAATTAGTTAACAATCAGTTAAAATTCTTTGCGTGTTTATCAATTTGCTTTATAAATGTATTTTTCGATAACACTTTCGTTTAATAATACACTTAATTTTTAATTAATCTTTTTTTTGAATAACCCGTCCTTTGGATTTTGTAAGAGCAGAGTAAGTAATGAAATATATAAATATGTTATATTACTTTTTCTTTGTTAATTATTCCTGTTTTTATTTAACTGGCAGATTTTTAATGCGGTACTGATGTAAATGTCATCATTTTATAAAGTTATTTATTTATATTTTTACATTTAAACAATGTTTTTGCATTACATCTTTATTAACATAAGATCTAAGGTGTTGCACTATTTTTTTAAACGGTTCTCACTTAATTTTAACTTCGAAATTTTCCATTAACAATTTTTTTGCCATGCATTTGAGGTTTTTCTTTTATTTACCAATGTATTTAGGTTTTAATTGAGAAGTACTCTCGGCTTACTAAAGAACCCCTGATTATTATTTTAATTTTTTATGTAATATATATCGATCCTGAGTTTTAATGGCCGATGTGGGGTTTTTTGTGCTTTACATCTCCGTCTCTTTTTTTAATGTTATAAGTATCATCAGTAGCATTGGAGCCACGGGATCACCCATTTTTGCCATTAGCGTAATTATACAAATCCAAAATGATAGAATAAAAAAGTTAACGCCGGATTTTTTCCCAACTGCAAATTACCTGGTTTTGAATTGTGCTATTAAGTGAAACATCTGCGAAAAATATTGTTAAAGAGAATTAATATAACTGGAAAAGAGTCCAAAAAGAAAACATTGAAAAAGGAAGAAAAGAGTTTTAACAATTTAAAATCTAATAAATCAATTACAAATTTGGAAAAGCTATCAAAAATAGCCAAAAATAACGTGAAATGCGGAAAATAAAGGATATAGCAGTTACCTAACAAAGCACTGTAATGAATAAGAAATGGGTCTTCCCTCTTTGTTCAAAGCGCTAATAAATATATTGGTAATGTTAGAAACTTGGATAATCTCTAAAAACGAATTTGTTATGATAATAATAATAATAATAATTTATTGTGTATTAATATAAAACTTGGAGGTATTACACAAGTTATATTTAATAATAACATATAAAATGTACAATAAGGGCGTACACAATCACTATACACATATACGTTGATTTTTGTATAAGTACTTATGTTATTTTTGGCATCTTTTAAGCATAATAGGGAATGTTAGTATCCCTAATTGAATAAATTTATTCCAAACATCGTTACGACGACCTGTGCCAGTTAAAACTCTTACTGCTTTTCTTTGAAGTGAAAAAATGCGAGTAGCATGAAAGGATTGTCTCCAGCTTACGATGCAGTATGTTATATGCAAATGAATTAAAGAATAATGGACCAACAAGCAACAGTAATGCTTAAAATTTATGTAAAGTTACGCAGTATAAAAATATTTGAAGAAATATTTTTGTTAATGATATTTCCAGCTTAATTTTGAACCAAAATGAACCCCTAACAACTTTACTGAAAGCGGAGAGTCGCTATCTTCGAAATGACAGAGTAAACATCATGGAAACAATTTTGTTTAATTTTAGGATTAACTTATTTGAAATAAACCAGTCATTAGTATTATTTAATACGTTTAACATCTTTAATTAAAGGCCTGTTTTAAGTTTATCGCTACAAATAATAATGGCGTTGCCCGTGTAAGGTACATTATGATCCTTTTCGTTAATATATATCACAAAGAGAACGGGGCAAGGATCGAGCCCTGTGGTACTCCACAAATAACTTTGCCTACGTTTGATTGTGTGCTTTGAATAACTGTGAACTGTTTACGGTTAATGAGATAGGATTGTAATAACTGATATGCAAAAAATTGAAATTATAATATTTTAATTTATGGATTAGGATATCAATGTTTACAAAATCAACTATCTTGCTCAAATTACATAGTAAAGTTAAGAAGATAATGAGATTCTTGACTTTGAAGTAAGTTTCATGTAAGAAATGCAATCTGACAAAAATGTGGAAATAACAAATAAATTGAATCTATAGACACATGAACATAACTACGATTTTTCCTATTTGTATGCTCCCTTATCTTTGGTTACAAGTTGAATCTAAGTTGGAAAGAAAATTAGTTGGACCTCAAAACAAAATCTGTCACATTCAAGGTCACATCAGCTTTGCATACTACGTCGTATTATTGTTTAATATAATTTAGAAATACTCATGCTACTGGTGCCAATTTATAACGAAACTAAGTTGGTGTGAGTCACAGATGGCGTGGGCATTGATAACGCAAATGTGTATTTCTTATGTGAAACGATATCCACTTCGTAATTTGGTTTTATCGGTGTGCATTGCTTTGTTTACCTTTTTGTAACAGAACGTATGCAAGTTTTTTTATACGTATTGCATAGTAGGAAGAAATAAAATGGTGTTTTTCCCAACTTTTCCTTTAACTGTATTCTTGCTAATTAAAGATTTCGTCATTAAGTATTTACTTTTTGTAACATCTCAGTTTTGGTTATTTTTTATCTATTGTATATATTTTCGCAATAAATTACCGTTGGATCTAAATTCAATTTAATTTCACAGATGTCTCACCAGCTCAAATTAAGTTAAATAACATAAAGCAAGAAATGCTTAAAAAAATGTAAATCAATAAATAGAATAATTTAATTCGACTTTCAAAAGTCCATTTACTGATCTTAACAAATCAAAATTAATGGGTATTATTAAAAAAAGGAATAAAAAGAAAATTAAATTAAAAAGACCAACAAAAAATGTGTTTTATATTCTAGTGTAAATATGACGAATACGTGTATTAGAGAAAAGCTCGGGGCGTCTAAACAGGGGCGGTTTTCTGCAAAGACCTCCTGCTGAGATCGAAATTAGCCCAATGCCACCCCGCTGATACGATCCCTGCAGAGACCATTACAACAAACTAACATATTGTTTCGAATTATGGCGGACCTTTTGAAATGATAATTAACAAAGTTCTGTTGTGATTATCGATATAATTAAGTTTGAGATTTAATGATTTCTTTTTTTAGAAAATTGATACCGCATTCATTTTGGTTGTTGCATCTCTAATAAGAAATATTGTTATATGTTTATTTGGTATTAAAACGGTGCCTGTATATTTTTAAATACAAATTAGGCAGTGGTTATTTAATATAGAGATGGAGCTTAATAAATCTAAATATTATTATTTTGAAGAGTTAAAAGTATCTGTTACACAAATAGATAGTATTATGCAAATAACCGAAATTTAATTATATTCTGTTTGTGTTCTAGGCAATTCGAAGTTATATTATCGGATTTACTTCACTCACTCACAACTTAAGGGAAGATGGAAGATCGCCAACGAAATATTTAATAATAAAAAATGTATGCCTTCCTTTTTTTATGGAATAACCCTTGGTCGCTGGCGTTAACCGTTATGGACATATCGAGTAAGTGGCGTTATTACATATTCAAAGAAATAGTCTTTGGCCGGATACCTCTAGCACGGAGAAATGACAAAGTTGGCGCAATACTTTTGATATATTACGAGGGTGTATCAAATGAAAACCTTAAAAGTACAATAAAATTCCATTATTATGATTAATTTAGTATGTGACAGTAGGGTTCCTAGAGTTTTAATAAATGACCGACAGATGGTAGAGTGATGCTACAACAAAAAGAAGGCAGCAGCTTCAGTAACAACATGGCTGCTTCACTACCAACATGTACAGCGTTAGAGCGGCCATCTGTGATACGCTTTTTGTGAAGGTGTCAAACCAATTGAAATTCATCGCAGAATAACAGTACAGCATGATGACTCGTGTTCGTCCCTGCAACAAGTGTACGAGTGGTGTCGAAAGTTTAAAAACAAGACAACATGACTGCTTCACTACCAAAATTTACAGCGTTAGAGCAGCGATCTGTGATGCGCTTTTTGTGAAGTCGAACCAATTGAAATTCATCGCATGATGACAGTGCAGTACGGTGATTCGTGTTCGTCCCTGCAACAAGTGTACGAGTGGTATCGAAAGATTAAAAGCGAGAAAATGTATGCTCACGTTCTTCTGGGATGCAAAACAAGTAATTTTGAAACATTACATTGAAAGGGGAGTGACCGTAACCAGTACTTCTTATTCAAATCTGCTTAAAAGTCAACTTCGCCCTGCAATCAGAAATAAACGACGAGGACTTCTGACTTCAGTTGTATTGTTACAGCATGACAACGCCCGGCCGTATACAGCCCGTTTGACAGTTCAGACTATCTAGGATATCAAATTTGAATAACTTATACCTCCACCTAATTCACCAGACCTCGTGACATCCATGTGTTGGGACCGCTTAAAGAAGCGCTGCTAGGCAAGCATTTCAGAAGTGATGTCTAAATTAAAACCACGGTGCACGAGTGACTACAGTCGGCGCTATACTGGCATTCAATGTCATGGAAACTATGACAAAAAATGATATGTATGCTTTTTCCTTAATTGTTACAATATAAAATTTATAGTTAGCACTTTTTAGGTTTTCATTTGATACACCCTCGTAATTTAGAGAGGCTACTTGATGCTTTAATTAAAAATGCAATGTTGTATGCAACTACTTCAAAATGTTGTCTTTATTTCCTGCACGCACTAGGTACACATTTCTAACTGTACTTTTTCAGGCTTCTAACATGTTACACGCATCCCGTATTGTTAAATTTCTTAAATTTTGAAAGCGCTTCCTTTATATAAATTAGAAAAAAGGTCACATTATGATATACTCGATAACCGAATTTTTCACCACTAACGCAAATGCAATACTAAAGAAAGCGTTTTAAATTTTAAAGAGAAAGTTTTTAAATGAATTAGGGCTTACCGCTAAAAAACTTGACGTTATTAATTTAAGTCGAATGGAGAAAACATTTACTACCAGGAACTGTAATGCCAACCTAATTTTATAATTATGAATTACACACATCAGATACTTATTTGCATATACATCAAAAAACTCTTACAAATATGTTTCCTAAAATGCGGAATTTTCGAAATATTTGGAAATTTGGACTACGCTATAGTACAACAAATATTGATGTGGCACGCACATGATTTTCCTTACCTTCCTGATTGATTTTGATGCGAGTTTCTACATGATAATTTAAATTGCGGCGAAATAAGTGCCATCGAAAAAATATTTAATGAAATGATTAATTTTCTTTAATTTATGTTATATGAACTTATCCATAAAATCCACGGTAAACTGTAATTTTGAAAAAACCACTTTTACATAAATTTTCCCAGAAAAATCATTTGAATTTTATTCGCCATAAAATATACAGCAAATAAGCAGATTTCATTCAAATCCTTAGTAGCGTTTTTGAAAAAATCGCAGAAAACTAAATACCACTCGTAGTAAAATGTTCCTTTTTGAGTGCGAATTTTTACAAAATCCTCTATGAGCTATTTATAATAAGAAATAAGCTTCAGTTTCAATTCTCACGTTAATCCATTCTAACGTTTTTGTGTTATCGTGTTCACAGACATATACACACAGACCAATATCCCAAACATGACCTTTTTTAGACTTGGAAACTCTAGAAATGTAAAGATCAGTTGAAAAATGCATGCCCAATTTTTGAGGTGAATGCAATATGATCGAGAAGCAAGTCAAGTAAAACTTAACTGTAACACTGTACTTTTCCGATTGCTGAATGACATATATGATTTCACATCACCTCAATGGTTTCCAGCTGATTATTTAACATTCGCAAAGGTACGAATGCAATAATTACTGTTTGAAATAAGTTTGATTTTTCCATAAAATTTCATTTGGTATTTGAATTATAATTAATTAATCTTAAATGCTTTAAAATAAAAACCAGATGTTTACTTAATACCCCATGGGAAAACGCCTTATTAATAACATTAATTTTAAAAAGCGTGATGTTAAATTTTACACAAAATTTATAGAAACCAATATTTGCACATTATTGGCAATTAATTGCGTTGTCTATATTTGGAATTTAGCCAAATAGTTCAATTTAAATGTATTCTTTGTATCAAGTAATAAATATCTTTTTATATAAATGTCTACATGCAAGTTTAATTTTAATTTTATACCTAATTTTGTCAACTTTAGTAAACGAATCGAACGTAACTAAAAATTTTACAATAACTATACAGAACAAAAACGTTTTAAGTAGCACTTTGGTGTAAAACCCCTTTTCATAATTAATTCATAAATTGTGTATCATTAATAAGCATTAAATTTAAGCGATGTAAAGGAAAACAAGAGCTGACGGAAAATATACTAGAAATGTAGATAAGTAAATTCAGCCAGGTCTAGAGGTAATTCGATCTTTTATAAATACAAAAAAAGTAGTAGATGTACTTTTAATTGCAATTTATAATTAAATGTAGACTAGACAGACCCGTAATTTCCCTGACACCCTATATTTATTGATATTTATATTTAATTAAGCAAGTATTTTAAATATGATTGCTCTAGATTTGAGTCAGAATCCTGATTGTGGTAATCTTAACTATGGGTCTTTATTTTAAATTCATTATTTATTTAGAATATAGTCATTTTTAGTAAATGACTGTATTCAATACGTTGTAATAAAATAAAATGTATTTAATAGAATTTTACTGTAGGAATTTTACATGCAAAAATATTATTTACGCTATACACAATAATGTCTTTGTTCAAATCGTCGTATTTACATTTGCCGAACTGCTTGGTTATGGAACACAACTTCGTGTGTACTTCAACGTCTATATTCAGTAATGCAGGTATGGATGGAATGCCTAGTTTCTCCGATGTAAACTATCCCTTTAGAACAAGAAATTTTATAAACGTCTTCGGAAGATAAAGAGTCGCATCTTCTTATATTTATCTTGCCTTGAAATCTTTTTTAACACCTTTAATTTTGAATCAAAATTGTAATCATGAGACGCCACTGCTAATTTATTTCGTATTGTGTATTTTCTTTAATTATATTCATCTTTTAATAAATATTTGTGCTGATAAAATACATCATACTCTTTCTAGAAACAGTTAAATTAGTAATTAACGATCACCTTGCTTCTTTTCGGTCAAGCTCTACTTGTTAAATATTTATAAGTTGTAACGAGACGACCTTCGTCAATCGCTTCCATTGAAATGCGACAAACGTTTATGTGGGAGAATAATCTTAAAATCTTGTAGATTGTTCAGTTTTAACGTACTTCCGGTGGTTACAACAACGCGAGTGGTACCGTTCTATATTAATATGGCAAATTCGTAATATGTGGCGACCATATTGGGAACTATTTTGTACCTAATTAAAAATACATTTTAAATCAGGATTACTATAAGCACCAATTTGCTTGTGATATAAAAATAATAATACTAAAGTGAAATAGAATTTAATAAAATTTTGTTCACGTTTCTTCAAATTGCTGAAAAACTGTGAATATTTTTTTCTTATAGAAGTGAGAAGTGATTTGCATTTCTGTACACGCTTTATTTAACGAACTTTCTAGATCCCATAAGTGGGCCTTTGAGTTTTGTAAGATTGGTTAAACCAGGGTGAACTGAATTTTCAATCTTAAGTTACAGTAAGTTATTTTTTATTATTATAATATCTGCTGAAATTGTTGTAAGACTCCGTCGACAGTTTGAAGAAAATTCTCTATCAAAAATCCAAATATATGCTTAATGTAAATCAATCTGTTAAAGCAGAGAAAATGTCGCAAATTTAACCCACGTTGGACGTTGGACGATCTCGAATATGTGCACATTTAACGAGTTTATGAGCTTACTTGTTATGATAGGTGGATTTTTGTGCATGATTTGTCGAAATTACTGGAAATAACCATAGAGAGTGTTGCAAAAATTATTCATGAAGAATTGGAGTTTAGACAAATTTGTACCAAATGGATTCCAAGGCTGCTTCCCTTACAACAAAAACAGAAGAGAGTTCAAGTTACCGTAAAGCTTCTAAGATGAATCATTTATGAACAACTTGCTTACATGTGATGAAACTTAAGTCCGTCATTTTGTTCCAGAATACAAAAAATCATGTTTAGAATGAAGACAGCTCCTAAAAGATCGAAAGTTGTTTCTTCAGTTGGAAAGATTTCGCCAGTGTTTTAGGATGCATAAGGCGTCTTGTTTACTAATTTTTTGAAAAATAGTTAAGTTGTGAATGCTACCTATTATTGTCAACTGTTGACTAAAAATAGTTAAATTCCCCTTCGCACAAAAGAACGACCTATCAGAAATGCCATTCTCCTTTACGATAACGCTCGTCCTTTAACCGGTTAACTATTTAAAGACATTGACTAAATTGCACTGGGGAACACTTTTCCGTCCTCCCTGTAATCTCGATTTATCTACATCCGATTTCCATTTCTTTGGGCTTTTAAAAGAAGTTTTGGGAGGCACCCGATTTGAGGACGATGAAGATGTTAAGAACTTTGTGTATAACTGGCTCGACAAGCAGCCAAAAACATTCTATAAAGAAGGAATTATGAAGTTTTCAAGAAGATGGTGGAAGTGTGTAGAGCTGCAAGGGGAGTATCTTGAAAAGTAGTATAAGTTATTTTATGTAAGTTTTATTTAAATAAAAAATTTTAAGTAAATTCTGGGTTAAATTTGAATATACCCTATGGTTAGTGAAGTTGTATACATAAGTTTCTGTAGTTGCGTAAATTATTTGGAAAAATGAAACGTTTACTTGCTAAATTGAAAAACAAAATTAGTGTGACACGGTGACCAATGACATTTTTATATTTATATGAAGTGCATGCTCGACTTATTTATAATTACAATCATAAAAACAGTTCCTTAATTGAAATTATTTATTCATAATGTAATGTATTTTTCTTTTAAAAGAATTGCTTGATAAAATCTGAATATTTATACATTACTTAGTAAATTCAAAATATTGGCGAAGAATTCTTTCGAATTTATATTGATTATTTTTCAGGCCATTATATGCTTTCGTAATTAATTGTTTGTCGAATTTTGAAAACATCCGGCCCTCCTAATTCAATATAACTCTTAATTTTGTATAACCAATTTTACCATTGACACAGGTACAGTGTGCCCGTGTAACTTGTATACTTATACATGAATTACCTAGAAACGTATTTATTAAACCTGTTTGTGTAAATGTAGCTTTTCTTATAACTTCCTATCAGACCAGGAATAATCTTAATTTATAGCTTTATACAGGTAGCACCAAAATTGTAAGCTATACACAACCTGAGCGAAGCAAAAGGAATTAATAAATATTGAAGATTCGCATTTAATATATCGCAGCAATTATTGAATTCCCTCTGAGAAGGCTCGTTCATCTGGATGAAATGAGCATATGCAGAATATAATATTTCCTATTGTTTGCTTTGAGTAGGTGGCGTAGACCTATTTCGTCAGTTATCCGATTGTTGGCCGAATATTGAAGTGTATAGTGTTGTTCAAACTAGCTCGACTCCACTGAACTTAGCCGGGTTGATATTTGGATTTCATATTCTTAGTTCCCGTTTCTGTTGTAGTAACAAATTATTCCATGACATGGCATTTAAATCTCACGAAGAAATTTGCACCCTTCTTAAAACCGTGCACACCATTCACGCACCTGTCTTTTCCGGTTTATTCTCTAACTGTGCCGTTATTCTTAGCAGAATCTCAAGAATAATAATGTACAGCACAACATTCACACCGAATTCATTGTCCGCTATATTGACTAACTACCAACACAGTTGCTATAACACAAAGTAATATTGTCAAAACGATAGTGTGAACACACATCGTTGTAAATACCACATACTTGATGTAAAGTTACAAACAGTAGGCACTTGCTGACGATAAATAACAATGACAGCAGATTATCAAAACTGACTATATTCACCGGTAGAAAACCTACAAGTAGTTTATTAAAAGGCATAAAACAGTACACGATTACAATGGTCCATTGGATGCATAGACTGTAATGCGATCACTGGGATATAGGCTTTCCAATGATTGCAAAATCGTTAGAAAGAGATCTTCTAACACAGATGGAAATTGATTAATCACTATTTTTACCTACAGCTGCGAGATTGATTTTTTAATAAATTTCAGACTTGAGAATCGTTATAGCTGCACTTTTTTACATGTACTTTTTACTTTCTCTTACGTATATGAAATATAGTATAGAGAAAGTCATGTTTTCGGTCCAAATTTTCGATGTCCAGTTTTTAGCGGAAATACACGTTT
>JAHWXV010027010.1:0-17270 GCA_024586415.1 Phrixothrix hirtus
TAAATAAAAATGATGTACCTACAAATATTTATAGAAAATATGTAGGGAAGCGATAATTTTTGAAATTTCGGAGTACATAAAAAGTACATATTTTGAAAGAAAGTGGTACATATTTACATAATAAATTGCCTATGTATGAGTATGGACGCTGCATATATCGAATATGTATTTATAAGATGAGCAAAAAAATACTGAGCTTTAGATCTCATACAATTGAAACAATAATTTAAAATGTATTTATTTTTCCTGCCTTTTGTGGTTTTAAAGTATCCATGATGACAATAACAAAGAAGTACATTTGATTTTCCATTTGAAGAAAAATGCTGCTGAAAAGCCACCTAAAATGTTGCATATGTAGGGAATGCTGTAAGTCATGCTACACTACCGCTCATAAAAGTATGGACACTTGATAAGTTTATTAATACTTGTATAGAAACCCGAATTCTAGGAACAGAAACTACACAAATTAGATATTTAGTTTACTATTGAATGAATTACATTCAGAATTATCACAAATAACATTATGCTTTTCAAAAAAAAAATGTAATTATGAGAACTACAGTAATTGTACTATTTGGAAATTTTAAGTTTTATTTTAATCCGGCTCGTAAATAAGTATTTCTTGAACCCAAGTTCCAGAAATTGATATAATACACTTTGGATTATTGTATTTACCCACCCTCTCTATAATTTCCTGTAGTTGCAAGATATCCGTGTGCATCGAGTGTTGTATTAGTGTGTTTTAATTAGAAATATTGTATCTGTGGTGTAAAAATGCTCCGTGGAAAACTGTTATCAATGGAACAGCGATCGGCAATATTAATGCTTCACCGAGAAGAATATTTCATATACGAAAAATTTGCACAAAATTAAAAATGAAAAGGTTAACTGTTAGTTTAACCGTTCGTTGTTTTGGAACAACTGGCAGTCTTGCCGATAAAAATCGTCCAGGACGATCGTGAGTGACATCAGTAGCAGACGATGAACGGATTAAATTAATAAGTAAGAGAAACAGACAATTAACGGCTCCTGAAATTACAGCGGTACTCAATTGGGATCGAGCCAAAGAAATTTCTGTTAGTACAGTAAAACGTCGCCTAAAAGAAGCTAATTTGCATGGTCGTATTGCAATTCGTAAACCATTTTTATGTCGTGGAAATAAAGAGAAGCATCTTCAATGGTCAAAACTTCATCGAGATTGGTCTGTGGAACAATGGGCTAATGTACTCTGGACCGATAAGTCAAAATTTGAACAGTTTGGGCAGAAACGAAGAACTTTCGTGAGGCGTTCAAAGGACGAAAAAATGCTTCCGGAATGTATTACACCAACCGTCAAGCATGGTGGCGGTTATGTTCTTGTTTGGAGTTGTTTTTGTTCGGCTGATACAGGGGACTTAGTAAAAATCGATTGGATTATGAAAAACGAAAGTTATAAAGTGATATTAGAGGAAAATGCTTTACCCTCTGGAGAGCGTTTAAGATAATGATCCGAAACATACTTCCTTACTGTGCAGGAATTACCTCCAGCAAGCAGCAAAGAACGAAAGCTTCAAATAATGACGTGGTCCCCCCCAAAGTATAGATATTAATCCTATCGAACTGTTATGGGATGAGTTTGATAGAAGAATCCTAAGAGAGTGTCCAAAGTCGAAGAATGAGCTCTGGACTCCTTTAGAAAGGGCATGGCATAATATTCAACATGGAATTATTCGAAAATTGATCAAAAGAATACTAAGAATAACGTGTGCAGTTATTAATGCTAAAGGAGGGTTTTTTAACAAACAGAAAGTTTAAGTGAATAGAAATGATTTTTTAGTCAGAGTGAATTTTTATTTTATGTATTATATTAGAAATATGTAGAAGATCAATAATATTTGTTTCACCACTTATTTATTTGTGTTACTTGAGTTATCAGCCTCTTTTTAATAAAATGGTAAGTGTCCATACTTTTATGAGCGGTAATGTATATGTGAACGATGGTATGCAAAATTTCACCAAGGAGATTTCAGTCTTAAAGATAAACCACATGCTGGATGCCTTCAAACGATTGAAACAGATGAATTGCAAATATTGCTGGGTATAAACTCTGCGCAAAGTAAATGGAGCTTGCAAAACAACTTGGCAAGTTATTTTCGTACTTTTACATATAACG
Source organism: Phrixothrix hirtus (assembly GCA_024586415.1). Taxonomy (NCBI): domain Eukaryota; kingdom Metazoa; phylum Arthropoda; class Insecta; order Coleoptera; family Phengodidae; genus Phrixothrix; species Phrixothrix hirtus. The sequence continues at coordinate 2,153 of JAHWXV010027010.1, forward strand.
AGAAAGGTTCAGAAGGAAGGTAGATGGGTTTTATATAAACTGTCCGAAGACAACAAAAATTGCTTTGCTTTCAAAGTTCCTGAAAAAATATTTTGTGTACAGAATCATTACAGGCATAGATAATCATAGGTTGATCCTGGTCAACATCAACGTCAAAGCCCAATAGTCATATCAAGGTTTTGCTCTGCATTTGGTGGGATTGCAAAGATTTGTTGTATTATGAGTTGTTATGCTACCAACAACAATTGATCAATTTGAGCATTGCATTGGAAAACAGAGGCCATTTACTGGCCAATGAAGTCATAAAATAATCCTGCTTCATGACAATATCTGATAAAAGTGACTTAAGGCCATATCCTTGTGTTATGCTAGGGACTTCTACGGCAATTAGTCCAGACATGGTCCCTTCCAATGACTACCTATTTCGGTTGCTGCAACATCACTTGGCTGATGATATACATTGCGTGGGTTGAAGAGATATGAAAACGCAGCGATGCATTTGAAACTGGTGAGCTTTTATATCATGCTACCAGAAACATGGCAAAAGGACATTTGTGCAAACAGGGAATATTTTGCTGATTAATATTTTTGTATTTTTGAATAAACGTTGAACTCAGAACTTTTTTGCTCACCTTATAAAAGAGCGAATTAAAATTTATGACAAGAAGTTTTGGCAAGTTTTGTAAACCTATACTGGCAGAAGTTGTATTCATTTCTAAGTCCTTTTTTTATATTTAGTTTTAATTATATTTTGCATTTGTGCTCTAAAAAAATCATGATTTGCAAGAGATAAATTGACAAATGAAGTAATTGATAAACTAAATGATTATTATGTAGTTGGATCAACTTCTGAAAAGTCCAGTGAGCATGTACTGGGATGCATGCATTGTCCAAATGTATTCATCCAAAAAATTTTCGTTGGGAAATTTAAATAAAAGTACGTGTTAAGACACGTCAGTTATCATACTCAAGTAAAATTATGCTTGTCTGTCCTAATGTTTCTGGGTCTTTTTTGAAGTTGATTGTACTGTAGGGCTAATAATATTGTCCAATAGCAATGCCTAAAGACTAAAGCTTGTTAGTACAGTTAGTACATAATTATCAGACCAGTATTGCATACTTTTAAAAAGTTTAAATAGTCTATTCCAAGTTGGGTGTCCGAAAAGGAATTAACTTTAAGTATTTGCAAGTTTGGTTTCAGTTACATTATTTGCTTGGCCGTAATTTTGTAAGATTAAATCTATTTATTGTTAGTTTTATGCAAATCCCTATTGGCATTGTTTTGATGCATACCAAGTTAATGTAAATAAAAAAGCAGTGTTGATATAAAATGCTCGTTTCAGATGCCTAACTTGGTATTAGAATATAACCAATTTTTTTAATAGGTAAATTACATCAAATGTATTAAAGTGGCACCAGTCATAAATAAATTCAATGAACTATAGGACGTATTTAAAATAAATGGTAATACATACAATATGTAGAAAAAAGTTTACTGTGAATGTTTTTTTCTAAAACACATAGTTTTTGAAATATTTAAAGTTGAAGGTTTTGATGTAAACCTGAATTTGAAGTGGACAAATTATGTTATGCTAAGAACAAAATAAAAAGTTACAAGTTACAATCGTATTCGTAAATCATACATTGTTATAATTTTAATAAAAGCAAATTGTGTTAAAACAGTTTGAAACTACGATGTAATCTAATGAATCAATTGTCCTTAAATTTTATAATTTATTCAGTTTTATAAGATGATAATGTGGCTGTATGAGATATGGCAATTAAATAACAAGAATTTTGTTTTAAACTCACTATTTGGTAACACTGCATACATAATATTCCTAAGTTTTGACACATCAATCAGAGAAAAATGTTTTATGTTCTGTGTGATTTTTTGAAGTTTGGTATGCAGTGACCATTTGTTATAAAAATGTGCAATACAAAATTAGGGCAACGAATTATAATCAAATTTTTAGTGAAATCAAAAGAAAAATCATCCATGAATGTTTATCACAAGCACGCATCTGTGAGTGGGCTGCTCACTTCAAAATTAGTTGTGAATCGGTACAAAATGATTGGAGAGAAAGTGCACTATCACAGTGCATATCAATCAAAACATCATATGTTTACGAGCGTTAGTGCTTAACCGTTCAGATGTTGTTGTTGGAATTAACCATCAAGAAAACAGACCGCCAAATGTTATACGATGATTTAAATATGCGTAAATTGTGTGCAAAGCTCATTCTTAAAATGAAAATAGTAGTAAAAAAAAATCACAGCTCTAGTTGCCAGGTTCTTGTCACATCGCAATAGACGTTGATTGTGATTGCCAGAGATGAAAGTTGGGTTTTTTAATACGAGGGCTATCCAGAAAGTCTATTACATTTTATTGTAAAAAAAAACTCAGTACAAGAAAAAAAATTTATTATACATATTTGAAAGCGGCACCTAAATACTACTTTTCAATGTAGTCACCATACAAATTTAGGCACTTATCATAGCGGTAAACAAGCTTTAAAATTCCATTGTCATAAAATTCTGCCGCCTGAGACTTCAACCTATTAGTCACATCCTCCCTCAGTTCCACATCATCATCAAAGTGCTGCGTTGTGAGCCACGACTTCATATTTGGGAAGAGGTGAAAGTCACTAGGTGCAAGGTCTGGGCTGTATGGTGGATGAGGAAAAACCTCCCACTGAAAATCTTCAAGGACTTGTCAGGTGTGATTTGCCATGTGTGGTCGGGCATTATTGTGATAAAACAAAGTTTTTGAACTCAACTTTCCACTACGCTTGTTCTGAATTACTCTTCTTAAATTTTGCAAAGTTTGGCAATACCTCTCAGAGTTTATTGTTGTTCCACGTTCAAGGAAATCAATAAGAAGCACATCTTTCCTGTCCCAAAAAACAGTTGCCATAATTTTCCTTGCAGACAAGGTTTGCATGCATTTTCTCGTCTTTTTTGAGGAATTTGTGTGCCCCCACTCCATAGACTGCGATTTGATCTTGCAGTTCACATCTCCCATTACGATCCGATCCAGTAATGAGTCGTCATTTTTGTCATAAGAGTCTAGAAATGTTAATGACGCTCCCATATGCTGATTCTTGTGATTTTATGTCAGGAGTTTTGGGACCCATCTTGCACAGAATTTGTGGTATCCCAGTTCTGAGAAACAATTTCATGCAACAACCTGCGTGAAATTTGTGGAAAACTGAGTGAAAGCTCTGTTATTGTGAATCCGCAGTTTTCTCTAACCTTTTCATCAATTTTTGGAACAATTTCATCAGTCACAATGCTTGGTCGTCCATTTTGCTCTTCATCATGTACATTAGTTTGGTCATTTTTAAACCTAATGCACCATTGACGCACTTCACCTTTAGTGATAACGTTATTCCTGTACACCTCACACAGTTGTTGATAAATTTCGATAGGTTTACATTTTTTCGCTAACAAAAACCTTATTACAGATCGCACCTCGCAACTCACAGGATTTTCTATTGCGGCACACATTTCAAACTGTTACTGTGAAATAACGGGGAACAATACAAACCTCGTGCTAACATGGTTGGATGCTGACTGAGTGAAGGAACGCACAGACACCAAGATGGATGTGCTGTGCACGCTCAAAGCGGCTATAGATGAAAACGTAGTTGACTTTTAGGATAGCCCTCGTATGATCTGGAAACATGGCAACAGAATAAGCAGTGTGTAGAAGAGGGGAGAGAATTCCTGAGAAAAGCCTGCATGTTGTGATCCCAACTTAAAGACCATGCTCATTTGTTTTTTTGGTAAACAAGGTATGATTCACAAAGAGTCCGTGCTACAGGGCCATATGGTGAATACTATTTTCTATATGAACATTTTGCAATATTTGTGTGACCAAATGATGCGGGTGTACCTAAACTTGGCTAAAGATTTCTGTATTTTCTGTCATGATAACACATCAGGACAGTGGCAGTGAAGCAGTTTTTCGCTTATAAAAATATTCCAACGCTCCCTCACCTTCCCTACAGCCTGGATCTCACTCCATGTAATTTTGTTTTATTTTTGAAGATGAGGGTGCAGATACAAGCAAAAGTGTACAATTCAGGCTTTAAATAGCCCTATTATAGAAGACTTTAAAGGGTGCTTTTCACAATGGGAATCACATTGGAATAAGTATGTCGCACTGAGAGATGACTATTGTGAAGGCATGGGTGCCTGAACTAATAACATTTCAAACAAAAATTCTTGTTATAAGTTGCCATACCTTATAGATCTAGTACAAATATTAGCTTAACATGTTCACTGCCATCCCTAAGGGTGGTGACTTCAGCCATATTTGATGACTTTCTTATAGATAAAACTAATAATTCTTTAAAATTAGGGGTACCTTGGTATCAGATATTTTCTTTTTAAATATGATAGTGTGTTCATGATACGTAATTGCTTAGTGATATTGATTTCTAAAATTTGTAGCCAGTGCTACTGACACTCACTTGACTTTTCTCTGTGATTGTGACAGTGGAGTAAAATTGTCAAGTTTATTCAGTTAATTATACAATTAAATAATTAAATTGGTTCTTAATATAATAAAAAACAAAAACCTTATGAAAATAATTTCAATACTCAGCTATAGAAATAGAAGCAAATCCTAATCCTTCATATTTGACACCTAAGCTATAAACAAAGGATATAAAATATTATAACATGCTGTTTTTAATTGTGCGGAATTATGGCACAGTCCAAATAAAATCCTAGATTTTTAGAATAATGGGCATTTATATGTGGTTTCCTTCAGTTTTCTTCTCACATATGCTCAATTAGCACTAAGTAAGGCAGAACACCAATTTAAGGTAGAGCATAAAAGTTCTAGGACATCATCCTGTGTTGATGGGCCATCATATTCCCCCAAATGAAGACTAATTGTGATTTGCTTCTGAGATAAATAGTACCTCATACAAGTATACCAACTGTATGCTTCATAGTGTTGCAAATCACTCGTCAGTGAATATCATAGTGTGCTCTTCAAGATCTCAGTTCTTTTGTTCAATGCTCCATTATAGTATCTAACAATGGTGTTGTGTAGAAGGTAACTGTGGTCAACAAGATCGCAAACAAAAATTTTGAATTCTTTGATACAGTGTTACCATTGAAACAACTTGACCCTCATGTTGTGGTAAATCGGAAGAATATTGACATTCTGTAGTACGCTTTTAGGCTGTAGTTGCCTAACGAGGTTGATTTTGATCATCTATCCATATTTACAACAATGCAGCACCATGGCTGGATTTCTGTCTAACCGTTAAGCAATTTCTCTGTATGAAATTTTATCCTCAGAAGACCAACAATTTGATATCGTCCGAACACTGATAATTGAGTAAAATTTGCACGGTTTCTAACTGGTGACATTTTTTAACTGATTACTAAATGATAATTAGGTGATAAATAATATAAACAAAAGAAAGATTTTGCTAAACAAACTAGACATTTTTTGTTTAATTAAGAATGGTTAATGTTAATTCTCATCCTTTGTTATTTGTTGTTAAGTATGGGCTGTTTCATAAAAAACGGACAATGTTATAGCCTCGTTATTGATTGTCCAATTTTAATGAACCAAAAACCACATTAAATAACTTAAAAAGTACTACATCCTGGCATTAAGAAAAATCAGTGTAAACTCCGCCCTTAGAGTGGTACTAGTCAACTATTTTTCTTTAAATGGCACGTTATAGTTTTTTTTAACTGATTTCAAAATGTATAATATCATGCACTTTTACTATTCGAGAATCGACTTTAAGGAGAAGCAATAGAATAAAAAATATTTACAAACATAAATATTGCTCAAATTGAGCATCATAATTTGTAACACAATTGGCATCTTCTTTGCATTCTCTTAGCATTCAATTGTGTCCCAATGAATTAAGTAAACTTTGTCTTTTAAATAGCCCTGTAAAAAAAGTTCAAAGGGCTAAAGTTGGCTGACGGGGCAGGCTATGCAACTAGTTCATGAGTCTCCAACTAATTTCCACCAAATTGTTTATTTAGATAGTTTATGTTTATTCTGGATGAAAATAGAATCCATTTAATTCATCTAAGGGCAACCTATCCCAAGACTTATAAATGTATGGTATTTCTCTGCATTAAAGTTCCATCTATGAAAAAGGGTCCCATTAATCTATCATTGAGAATACCGCAGCAAACATTTAAACTAAATCTATTTTGAAAATTATGTTTCACAACAATTTGGGAATTTTTCTACCCCAGCAGCAAAGAATGCTTCTGTTAAAAATGCCATTATTGTTGAAAGTGCATTCTTCAGACCAGACTATTTTCGTGTAAAACATAGGATCTTCGTGTAATTTGGCTAAATATCAATTTCAAAATTCCAATCTTCATTCTCTACCAATTGCTGAGATAACATGAATTTTCTCAGTGATATAGGGTTTAAATTTGTATTTTTTTTTAAATTGAATGAACTGTGCTGTTTGATGTTCTCAAATTATATGAGATGTCATACGTAGAAGTGTAAGAATTTTCCTCTACATGTAAAAGAACATCCAATTCTAGATTTTTATCCTGGTATTCAAATTGAATTGATTTCTGTTTTTTAAAAGATCCATATTTTCATAGGTTAGCTTCCAACCTTATAAAGTTTTGGAATGTGCAAATTTCCCTACCTAGAAGATGTTCCGTGACTGTTTTTGCGGCACTCGAAATAAACTTGCAACGTTTTGGCACTTAATAAGTAAACCATCCAACATTCACTGACAACCAAATATCAGTTGTTTCCTGATGTATGTTTTTTCATGCCATACCTGACTTGTATGAGTTTTTATTAGACAAAAGTCATTTTTCTCCCACAGTTTAAAGTAAAAGAGAAAGTTTACATTTTTGAAATTAGAATAGAAATCGCTGCAAGAATCAATGAAAAAAACTAGAAGGTGCCATTTAAAGAAAAATAGTTGACTATCGCCACTCTAAGGAGCAAAGCTTACATGATCTTCTTAATATTAGCATGTAGAACTTTTCGAGTTATGGTTTTTGGTTCATTAAAATTGGGTAATAAATAACGGCTATATCATTGTACATTTTTTATGGAACAGCTTGTATATAATAATTTGCTGTAATTTAAGATATTTAGCATTTATTTACATTATTAGTGGTAATAATAGAGTATGCACAATCATTGTAACAGACATGTTTACACATTATGGGCAGTGTGTACAAAACATACATGTTTCTTGTAAATTTTTATGGCCTCTTATAAGAAGGTGGAAAATGGATTGACTTTAAAAGTGTTAAATATGGTGAGCACCAAAATGTATTTTCTAAATAAAAAATAAAGCGCTGAAACAAAAAGTGATTAACATTAGTTGCTATGGTAGGCATAGGTTTTGGAAATTTGTTATGCAACATAATTTTTGGCAGAATTTCAATTTAAGAATTCTTCTTCAAATTACGTAATAGCAAGATGTTAAAAATGGAAAAAGAATCGTGTAATAAATTTCAAATAATGTGCAATTCAGAAAATCATAAAACAATATTGAATTTGTCCAAACCAAGTACATGACAAATATTGCATAAATTAATAGCATTTCCGATTTATATGCATTGATTGCACGGTGTGGTGCTTAGTAGCTGTTTTTTATTTATAAAAATAGCATGAAAATTAGGAAAACTGCAAAATATTGTACTTGTTTGTAAAAGGAAATTGGTTAATGTGCATTACACTGTTGTAATGCAGCAAATTCCAAACGCTATAAGGGAGCAGGACAAACAGGATCGTCTTTGGTTTTGTCGAAGTTTTCTAGAATTGTGCAATGTTTATCACAGACATGCTAACAAGCAAAATTGTTGCTATTAGCCCACTGACAATCTACATGAAGAATCCTTTTACTTTTGGAAAATTACTCTTTTGTGTGCATCCTCAAAAAGTTCATACATCAAAGAAAATAGTGAAACAGTAATATTGCAAAAATAAATGGCAATGCAAAGAAATCTCTTTTCTGCCTCAAATTCCAGATGGAAGTTTTAAGTTGAGTTTGGGCTATCAAACTGAATCATGAACTGAACTTTGATTTAGACACGAGCCAAACGTATATGCTGATAATTTTTTAATGAACAGTAGTGCGAATTATATTTTTCCTCCAAAATTGGTATAGTTTGGTATATTGAAATTGGCTGCTGTTGCATATATTTATTTGTACTAGGTTATAAATAAGAAAAGATGAAAAAGACCATTGGTAGCAAAATTGTATTCAAAGCAAGTTGAATGTGATGGAACATTTTACTTCTGTTCACTCCATATTTTCTCACATTGTTATTGAGATACCTGACCTAATCAACTGTGAATCAAGACATGCAATATTGAAACACCATTATAGACTTATATAAACATATGACAGAGTTTAGTTTGACAATGTAGATTTTAATTGAGTCACTTGCCTAAGTCAAAATAGGTTTTAAGCCCTTGTTGCCTTTTCTTCACAACTTTTAAGATGGCGTTTTGGGATGGCTGCTAGCAGGAGAGATGAATTTCTCTAGAAGTAAAAGATAAACCTTTTTGAAAGAGCGTAATGTAATTCGTCAAAGTAAAGATATATGGGGACACCACTAACTTTGGGATTTGCATCCAAACCTAAAAACTACTACAAGGCCAGTGGTGACTAAAATTGCATAAGAATTGCTAAAGATCAAATATATATGATAGTAGACTAAACTTAAAGATATGAACTAGGGATGATTGCTAAAAATGGCATCTTTCAAAGTTATAATGATGCCACTGGATTATGTAATTTTGGGTTATAATGTTTACAACAGTTGCTAAATAAAGTGATTACCATAGATCGCTGCTACACCATGTACAATGTCCTTTTATTATTTTTTTGAAATAATAAAATATCTCTAGTCTAGATCTATGCTACTAAAATAAAAAGATTACATATAAAATAAATAACTATAACAAAATAAATTAAAAATACAAAGTCACATGAGTTAAAAATCAAAATTAGTTTAATAACTAAAATCAGGTGAAGGTCAAATTAAGTTTTTATCATTTATCATAGGATCTCATATGTTATAAATTTTTTCTAACATAAACCAAGTTACACTTGAATATAAAATATGGCGAAACAACTTTACAAATTTTAAACTAAATTACACATGATCCTTTGAGTCGTTAATGTACCCTAAAGAAGCTTTCAATGGCACAACATTAATTGGTGGTTTGGCATGTGCAGAGTGAACTTAAACTTCAATAACTAATTCTACAAAACTACACAGTTTGCAATTTTAAATGATCTACTGGTAGATTACATCCAGATTGACTTGAATTTATAAAACAAAAATACTTACATATAGGCTAAAGCTGAGGTTACGTAATGTATTCAGATTTAAGTTTCAGAACCGTTCCTTCTTAATTGATTGACCTCTTATTTTTCCTTGCTGAAATTCTGGCTTATAATTGATTATCTTTTGAATAGAATTGCTTGCATGTGCATTCCTTGTTTTTCTTCATGCTTAAACCTGTTCTTCGAAGGACCACCTAATTGTTATTAAGAAAATGACTATTTTGCCTTTTCTTTACCTTGACTTTATAAAATTATTAATTCAATTAATTTTGTGTTTGTTTTTATTTAATTTTTTTTACACAACATTCATAACAACAACCAAAAAAACTACGTCAACCCTATGGTTACAAATTTGTGTAGTAACTCTATAAGCTTCACTTTTAATTAAATTAAGCTAAACTAAAAGGAAGCTTCGACAATAACAAAGGCGGAAAATGTGCTTTTAGCTATTCATGAATAAAGCCCCAAAAATGGGAATTTTTGAATTACTATCTTTCAGTTAATTGAATACTAAAATAGAGAACAGCACAAAATGGAGGTTTCAAAAACATAAAAGAATGGAAGTTCTTCACTTTAAGAATTTAACAAAGCAACAACATGTGTGCTTTAAATGACAGCCAAACAGGAGGTCCTCGAACAAAGGGAAGCATATTCTTGAATTGTCTAGTGGGAAATGTCTTAAATTTAAATTTCACTAATTATTTCTTATGATTTCAAATTATGTGTTTTAGCGCAGACTGATATAAGCAAAAATTGGCTGAGTATCTACGAATATAATACAAACATGTTTGAATGTTTCAAACTTATGATTTGAAAAACCTGCTGAATCATCATCAAAAACTTTACTAAACATCTTGGAATAATCTATTTACAGAAATAGAAGACATATATAACATTCAAAATTCAAAATATTTATTAAATAAATTAATCTCTAATGGAACCAAACAATTTAAATGACAAAATTAACTAAATTAAAGAAATAGGGATTGTTTTATTATTAAAATAAAAGCACCAATCAAAGGGTTAATTTATTATTTTTTAACTAAAAATGTATGAAAATAACATCTTTCATAAATGGGGGTATTTTTAAAAAGTTAATAACTGGAGTTGATAAAAAATCAATATTTTATAAATAGGCGTTACTCAAAATAAAAGGCGTTCCACACATTTTAGGTCTGTGGCAGTTCGTGGTTTAGATCAATAGTCTGAGCCATGTTTTAAACATTTTTGGTTTTGGCAAGATGGTGTAACAAGTTACACATCTAGAGCTTTTATAATTCTTCTGCAACGGAGATTTTAAGAAAGTTTAATCTAGGGTTTACCTGCAAAAACCAAGAAACTTGAACGGCTCAAAAGAAAGCTATTCTTAAAGCTCAGATTTTTCTCTGCCGTGTCTCATACTATATTTCATTAAAAATATTTCACATTTTAATTACTTTTTATTTTTGTCATTGTTAAATGTTAAATTATTAAACAGTTATTAACAATTTAAAATAGATTATACATTTTGACACTTGCCGTCTATAATTTAAATCCTAAGATAATCACCAATTATTACAGAAGAATACATGTTTCCTATCTATTAATTTAAGAACCATTGTCCATATTATTTAATCTACCTATTTAGTTTTGAAAAGCACAATATGATTGTAAATACTAGTTAATGTTGACACTGGAATTTGTTCATTGATTCATTAGATTGCACAGTAAGACGGGCTTATATTAAATTCTATTTAAATAATTAAAAATACAAAATTTATTTGGATAAATTTGGAGAATGCGATTTATTTTAGATACGCCCTGTATAAGATGTCAAAATTAATTTGTTGACAAATTAGTTGGATATGCTTATGTCTGATCAATTAACTATATAACAAATTTGATATGCTAACAAAGAACATGAGTGCCAATAGGTCATTATATTAGCATGTGTAATGTATTACCGCAGGTTCCCCAATGAATAAAGAAAAATTGGCCAAATACAATCGGACTTTAAACGGATCGCATATGCAGGAAACATCGTTGAGCAAAGTAAGCATTTTATGTGTAACTTCGTTTTGTGATTGTGGTAATAAAATTCTGCACGAATGTTGGGGAGCCAAATTTTTGCTTTCATAACCTAACATTTTTGTTGAGTATATTTATGTTAACATTCATGATTATAAAGAGTTGTTTATTCATTTTTTTATTGATGTATAAATTTTTTAAAAATTATGTTAGCATAAACATATTTGCAGAACACATCAGTCTAATCAGAATTGCTTAATTAACTACTAACATAATCTTATTACATTTGTACACTGATTTTCATGATTAACAGGTAGGTTGGCTGTATATTTAGTAAATATAGATATTTTTGTACAAAATGATTTAAAAGATAATTGATAATTGCTTTTAGGCATGATGCGACATAGATCAATTAGTTCAATTAATAGTGAGCCAACGGTGGCTTCACCATTGCTGTCTCCTTCTACAAGTGCCGCCATCAACTATGATACTATAACATCAATCTCTTCATAACTGTTAAGATTTTATATGTCCTTATGTAAAGTATTTTTTTATTTTAATTGTGGGCTTATCACTTTGTAGTTTGTAAATTATTTGCACTTTGAATGGTGTAAACGTCCATTACTAACTTAACGCAGTTTACTTAATACTTTCTGTTAATAAATCAGGAAGTGCTTTTTAAAGTTTGATGCGTAAACTGCTTGACAAGACTGGAATTGAATAAGGCAAACTAATTAGTCTGTAAAAGGTACTTCTAGTTGTATTTTAATTTATTTGCGATAGGTGTAAATCTAATTTTGCTAATCGGTTTTGATATTAGCACACAGTAATTAGAAAATGTCCATTAGATGTAAATTTGATTCATTTAATTTGTTAGGTTTCTAGCAGGGTATTGTAATCGAATGAAATTATATAAACTTGTTAAAATGATACCAACATTTTAAAAGCACTTAATAGTATTTATAAAAATGTATATGGAAGTTTTTAAGGTATTAAATTGTTTGGAAACATTCCTTAGTTGTATATTCTTGATTTATATGTTGATTTCAAATGCACTAACTGTGTTGTATTAAAAACAATGTTCAATAAATTAGTATTTATAAATCTTTTATTTCTTATTTGCATATTTTTCTTCATGGTGTTCTCTCAATAAACGGTAGAAAACAGGTTAGTTTAGCTTCTTACAGGAACTTAATTTAGTAACTTTAGGAATCAGACAGCTGTTACAGTTTCCATATTTATAGATACCGATGAAGAAATGGACAGTTGGTATTGTGTGGATGCCACCAAGAAAAGACACGAATAATTAGAAGCTTCCTTTTATTTTAATTTTGCTAAGAAACAAAAAGTTATTTAATCAAAATCTAATTTTAAAAGAAAAGAGCTTAACATTTAACACTGCAGTTTTATGCACATTTATTAAAATGTAATTAATAAACAATAAAAACAAAACAATTCATGTGCGATATGAATAACAGTATAAATCGTTAAAATAGATTTAAGGGGGAACCTGGTTACAGGGCTCACAAAAATCAAATTTTGCAAATATGTTTAATAAAATGTAGGTACATTTGAAAATATGTTCTCAAATCCATAGGGCTAAATTTCATGTTTCATTTGAGAGATGCATACTTGGCAAATAGTCAAGTGCATCGTGTTGTTAATAGTCAGTTTAACTCAACTTTCGATGATTAAGGATTTATTTCAAAGCAAAAATGCAAACATCCTAAAGGAGTGTAATGCTCACTTATCGAGACCCAACAATCTCCATTTTCATGGTAATTGTTGCACTAAAACCGATGAAAGTGATGACGTTGATGACGTTAACGAGAGTGCACTGGTGAGAACATTCATACAAAAACTAAATAGTCCTTATTGTTTCCCCAGAATAAATTATCTAATTTTCCTCCATGCAAACCAGATTCCTCTTTTAAATAAATTTGTAAATATCAAAATAGGTATTAAAAGTACAATGCTAGGTCTAGGTGCTTGGCATCTAAATGTAATACGTGCAAACGTACACATTTGGAACAATAAATTTAAATATCCAAAAGGGAAAATGCACTATAAAATTAGGTGTTCTTGTATTTTTAACATTGTATATAGAAATCTTGAATATATTGTAAGTAAGCAACCGTAGTGTTACACTTATTGTGTCAAACAACAGTGTAATAATTCAGATAGAAATTATTTGATAAGCCCTGGTATGTTTGCTAATTGCGGTAGAACAAAATGTGGTGGTAATTATGGTGAATAATGGTTGGAGTGCCCTTGCATGCATGTATCGTTAAATTTATTGGTCAAAGCTTGACACAGAAAATGTTGACCTGAAAATGTTAAACAAGTAAATGTTCAAAAGAATTAACAAAGACAAGAATCAATAAAAAAACACACTTGGGAAGTATAAATTTTAATGAAAACAAAATTTGGAATGAGTCAGCTTCAATAAATTTTTAACACGATTATTCAAACTGATATAAATACAAGAATTTGCTTTAAATAAAATCGGATAAGCAAATAAACTTGTTGAAATGCACATAATTATTTGTATCAAAAATACACTAAATTATAATACAGAATACTTACAAAGGCCTCGTTAAAAAGAAGGAATACGTTTTCCCTTGCATGCAAACCAAAACAATATTCTCGTTTCCTAGAAGCTGTGAACAGGTAAAAATTAAGCATTTATAAATTTGTTTAAGAATATGGCATTGAAAAGTTCTCAAAATGTTTTCTTTGCAACCATTTGATGTAGGTGTATTCTAAATCCATTGGGATTAAAATTATGAAAAGACATCCAGCAACAGATGTCGGAACTCAACAAAACCAAGGCCTTGTTTGGACAAGGTTCCTCGAAGGTGCTGTTGATAAGGATAATACCAAAAACTAGAACTCTGTTCTAACGAAAACTTGATGTACTTCAATTCTAATTCTTTAAAAGAGCATCTGAAGAGGTTTCTTCACAAACTTAGCAAGCATCAAAAAAAATTTGTCCTTGTCAAAAATTAATTAATATAACTCATGGTAGACTTAATAAAACAAAAGCATAAATCAAATTCTATCATGTAAAAGCTTTTCACGAGTCAGGCGTTGCGGACATTTTTTGTGCTTATCTCTACACATGTCTGCCATCAAAATTTTCATACTTAATAAATGTCACTCTTGTAACAACTGCTATTACCCATAAGACACTCACAGGAAACTTTATATTGACCCTGTAGGTTAATTACTATTTGCGACAGCGCAAATTAAAAATTATGCAAAAAGAGAAACTATCAAATTTTGCAGCGTCAGCCAACCTTCCAGCTTCAAGTCTCCGCTTGTACTCCGGATCCGAATCTCTCAACAACCTTGTTATCACCTGTGCCCAAGTGTGACCTTTGTTACAACGGAACATTCGATCAAAAATTATAGCATTTTACAATAATGCAAAACAAATTAAAAATATTATGAAAAGTCAATAACTGGCATATTGCAAACCAATTTTACTAAATTATAAATTTTACTTTTACCGGCATTATTCCACAGAAATTAAAATAAAAATTAGTTCAATAATCAGGGTGTCTACTGACGCAAAAAGTTAAGAAAGTTACAAAAAAGTAACGAATCGCAAAGAGCGGTCACGAAAGTCACTAAAAGTAATGAAAAATAGAGATCAGTAACGAATTTTAAACACCATAAAAATATTGGAAATTTCCGAACCGACGAATATATAATATAGGTATTTTTAAAATATTTCTTATCGCGTAAAAACAATCTTCACGTGAAATACAATATAC
>JAHWXV010027016.1:0-16459 GCA_024586415.1 Phrixothrix hirtus
TAATAATTAAATTTGCTTAATACTTTACGTCCTAGCCATTGGCTAATTGTTAGAATTAATCTCACCCCGACCCGACCTCCGCAACTATTTTTGAGCTGCCGTGCACAGCGTGTATTTCGGTCCATTTGGCTCAAAATGACCGTAGCACACTGAATCGATTATTATGCAGTTTTACGATTACTGAAGATAATTAAAAATTTAGAAAATTGAAGTCTGGGGGTTATTTTCGTGCCATTACTTCCTACTGCCGGTAATCTGACCAATCTTTCTGATCTAGGGGGAATATGCAAGGTTTTAACGAGATCTAGGGATGCTTTGGAAAAATCACATTGGTTTCTTTTTTAAATTTCTTATTTAGTTTAGGATTCTTCATAAAAAATGGCACTGCAGTTTTTTCAGTTTGGATATGATTCTAACGCTTATCTATGTTTGCGGACAGCTTATGTAAAAATCGGATCCGATCAATCCGGTATATTCTGCATGGAAATGGACAAGGTACACAATGTGGTTCCCATCTTCGTGAAATAATGTAAATCGGGGTATATCAGCTGGCATAGTGATGTGTAGTACGACCGCGAGGGGTTGAAGTATGTTGAAAAATTGAATTAGGGAAGAATTTTTGAACGAATTTGGTGAAAATATTGTTTTAGAACTGCCCATGTCAATTAATACCTTTTGATTTATTTCGGGAATTAAAATATAGGGAAAATTTGATTTTGGATTTATATTAAAAGATTAAATTTGATTTTGTTATTTTCCGAGGCTGTTATTTAAAAACAATTAGGTTGTGCATTATCATCTTGCATTTCTGCCGGTTCCTAATGGCTGTAATTTAAATCGGTTTGTTCGAATTCCTTTTGATAAGCGCTAATCTGCTGGTTTGTGTCTTCTAGCGGTGTGAGATTAGCAAATTCATTATAATTTGTTTCATAATTTTACACGATAGAATCATTATAGTTAAGATGTGGTTCTTCAAACGGCATGTTTACTAGGAAATGTTGATGTAAATTGTCATAATTATTGTCTCGAAAGTCTATATGGTTTAATTATTGAAAATTATGTTTAATGACGCTGTCTTTTAAATCTGGTCTTTTAGTAAAATTGAGTGGCTGTTGGGAATCGCTGCGTTTGTTATTTTAACTAACCTGTATTGGTTCTGGAAAATTATGAGGTCTAAAATTACGTTTGGTTGCCCAGACGTTAATCGTTGCTTTATGGTACAAGGAATTATAATTTTGTTTAAATCGATTACTTCGAGGGGCCGTTAAAATTTGTCCTATAAGAATTTTGGGATGTGGGTATTTGGTTAACAGGATTTTGGAATTGATTGAAATTTGGTTGTCGGAATGCATTAAAATTATGAGGGATTGGTCTTGAAAATTTATTTTTACTATTTTGTATTGCGTTTACAGGTAATTTCGGTTGTATTTAATTATTATGTATGTTTTGAAAATATCAGATATCCAGTTCATCTTTAATGAAATTTAATGCATTTTCTAGTGTTGTGGGAGAACGTGAACAAATGAAGGGACCGAGAGGTTCATTTCAGCCTGATATAAATGTTTTTAAAGCTAAATTTTTATATTCGAATGTATTATAAACCTTAATTTCGGTGGATTTATTTCCTAAAGCAATTTTCGAGTTTAAAGTAGCAAGTAATATTCTAACTCTGTTATAAAAATTTAGGGGTGATTCTCTTTGTTGTTGACTTTAACGGGTTAATTTTATTTTAATATTTAATTCAGATCTTTGGTCGCCAAAACTACTAATTAGTGTTTGCTTTAATTCAAACCAAGAATTAAACGTTTGAACTGTGGTGACCTCTAATGAGGGGCCCTTTAGATGATTTCTCGCTGCTGAAAGTAGCAATCTATTTATGTAGGCTTGAGGTTTTGGCGTTGAAAAAATTGAGTAAAGCGGTCTTCTACCGCATCGATATATTCCGTCAATTCATTTCCTTTACCGAGATAAATTGCAATTTTGTTGAGTAAACTAACGTGAAATACTTATGGAAAGCCGTTTTGAAAAAGGAGTTGATTTTAACTAGTGGGATTCTTTGAAGTAACCATGCTGTTTATAACAAGTTGGGCTGGTTTTAAAGTTGATTTGAGGCTGTCACGGGATTTTTCTGTATTCATTAGTTGTAAAAATATTTCAAAGGTGAATTTTCTATTTTTTACAAGAAATGTTATTTTACAGACTTAAATGTATTATTTACGAGTAAAATTAAAATGATTTGTTTAAAACTAATCTTTATGTTATTATCGGGCAAAGGGAAAATGTTATGATAATGTACATTAATGTAATTAATGTGGATTAATTGATTCCTAAATCGTCTGTAAGTGGTTTTGGCTGGAATATTAAGTGAATCTAATTTTTGCGCCGAAGCTCACGCTTACTACAGACAATATGGTCTTACAAATAATTGCTAATACTACATTAGTAAATTTAAAATAGTATATTTTATTTATTGATTATTGAATGTTTCTAAGTCTTTTTAAATTCAAATGTGCAAAATAATCTCTCATTTTAATTAATAATAGAATATAATCCTTACTTGGTCATTATTTTTGATGAAAGCTTCTTAAAATTACGTGGTCGTGGAACTTGGTGTTTTAATGACGAAATAACCGCAATAGCCTGGGTGGGTCAACAGCTGCACCTCGCTCTGACGGACTATGTTTGTATTTTGTGGCTGTCTGGGCTGCGACGTGTTATACAATTTTTGGAACTTGCGAATTAACATTTAAAAATCACGGAACAGTATGCCTGTAACCCTTTCGCTGAACCTACCGACTACGTCAATTAACTTTTCTAATCGGAGAAAAGAGTTTTTAAAAACTAAAAATACCGGAAGTCACAAGTTTATTAGTTACTGTAAAATAATTACAGTCAACATCACAATATATACTTAAAGTTAAATTGTGTTGCAAGAGAATTTATAAACTAAAGTTGCACATTTAGCGGGCATTTCTTGTCATTGAAATGTAATGGTTGTAGGATGCATAACACACTTGCACGACAACAATAGTTCAAAAAATGTTATCAATTTTAACTTTGAAGTATTTAAGGAGCTAACAAAGCACGCACTACACGGAAATCTAAAAGTTTATTTAAAAATACTTGCAAATTATGTAAACTGAGCCACTCATTCCTAATATTGTTTTTATTAAACTTTTGATACTCCGGAAGTAGGTATAAAAGGTTTACCGCTTGGTAAATTTAAAACAATAACCTCTCTGTTGTACCCCTCTGTTGAAGTCTCAAACAAGTTCAAAGAATTGAAAATGTCCAACTTTGGAAACGGATAAAGTAATATATATTATCGTAGGTATATTGTTTTTAAATAAATATTATATTTCCTAAGTTTATGTTTAAATTTCCTACTTGTAATATGAATATTGTGCCTGCATGTGTTCAGACACAAATCTATACCCCTTTCCGATGAAAACTAATTTTATTTGTAAATAACAGAAAAATGTGTACCGTGTAGTTTAACTAAATTCATTAGGCAGCATTTATGAAGAAAGTTTATATAATTATAATTCGCACTTGTGAAAATACATATTTAAAGATAATGGCGATATTGCGCTTTTAGGTACTTTATTTGATATTTTTATCGTTTTATGCGCAATCTGCCTAATGGTTTATGCTACATTGGAACAATGTGGATACCATACAGTATTGCCAGAAATTGCAGCCTTGTTGGAAAATTGTATAGATACTATATAATAATTTCGATAATAAAACCAGTGTTATTAAACAACATAGGTTCGACACAAAAACCATATCGCTCAAACAGTCCTGTATAGACAATATAGTTTCAATATCGTAGCCACATAGGTTCCCAACATAGGTTGTTACCTCGAAGAACGTTGTTAATTATATATAGTTTCTATGTGGCTCCGATGTTTATTCTACTAGGGGTGTTGAAGAAGTAGAGATTTAATAAAAATTCTTGTAACCTATCTTCTGACTGCTACATTATATAAGTGCATTCCAGAAACTTATTAATTACTGGTGGTAACCGACATACACAGATATCTTCCGTAGTTCATTATTTTCAGCTCTAAATAAATAACAAATTCTAATTATGGAATTTAACGCGGCCAAAATAAGTGGAACATCATTGGAAACAATAATTAACGAACATGGAGTGAATTTAATGGTTGTATGCCAAAATACTATATTTAACTCCTTTGTCGTCAGGTGTGTTAGTTAAAAGCCATTAATTATGAAATCGAGATATTGGCATTTAAACATTTGATTAAAAATACGTATTACAATAAAAATTTCCTTCAGAGTTACTGTTTATGTGAATAAATTATTAAATTATTAAATATGTTATTGATATTCAACTACTTCTTGCACAAAACATGTTTATATTCAATATTATTGCCGTTGTCTGGATTAGATGATACCATTTTATTCCCTTCTATTTGGTATATCGCTACGATACTTATTGCATGGAATATACAATATCTCTTAACCGCCCTTAACCCATTTTAGCCAAAATCTGACATTTGCACTCCTTTCACCAAACCATTGAACTTGTGTTGGATGTAATCACTCTACTTCTGCGTTGGATCGATGGCTATAAGAAATATTGATGTGATAATGAATTTTATGAAAGCTTAAGAAATTTTTCATGGCCTGCTATATACGGTGTTTTGGTCCTGGGAAAGTTCGACGTCAACGCCAAATTTACCAGCGTCTGTTGTGAATTCAAATGTTTTGTTAAAGTCAGGGTGTCGCGGTAATGCGTTCAGATGTGTGTAATGCTTTCTGGAAATTATAAACACTCGAATTTTTTTTAAATATGATTTAAACTATAGTATGCAATATGTTAAAAAAATTCGAATATTACTTTCCATTAAAGTAAATCTTGAAAGTAATAAAAAATCACACCTACACTAATAATAATACAAACCATTCAATAATCGAAAAAGTGTACAGTCACTACCAAAATCTATCAGGTTGCACCAATCAAGAGAAAATTCACACATTTTACACATTTACTTTGATTTTTAATATTTACCACACAGAAACCTTTTTGAAAAATATAAAAAGACAAATCTCTTTGGGATACTTTTGTGTATATTTTGTAAAAAGCTAGAGAACAATTGAGTAACAGGTACATAACATCAAATGATGTAAATAAAGTTGAAAAGCTTGTAATTTAAGCTTTCTCAAACTTTTACGCAAGGTACAAGAAAGTATACCAACTGGATTTATATTTTTATTTTTCTCAAAAATAGCCTTAGTTCAGATATAACGTAACGGAAAGCAAATTTCTGTATAAATTACGCTGCATTTTCGCTAGCAAATGATAATATAGTTTGGATAGCCAAGTTTTTACCATATTCTGTTAAATTTTACTTCCACAAAAATATTGAAAAACTGAACAATAGAATATTATTAGAAAAAGTACACAATAAAACCTAATTTAATAACCAAAACCGCGTTATAATAACAATTTCAATGACACTGAATATTCATCAATTTATGGTACTCGACTACTAATTGAGATGAAATTTCTGACTATAAATATTGCATATCAGAAATCTGAAAATTTTTTACAAGAATTTTCTAAATTCGATTGTCCCCAGATTAAAGCTGTTTAACTTTTGTTCATTATTTCTTTGTGAACAAATGAGGCGTAGAAATACATGGCTAAAATTTCTGTAATCATTTCAAAGCAGCTTCTTGTAAATTCTATAAACTTTTAAGGTAGTTTTAGGCGTGTGAAAATAGATGCAACTATTTCCAAGTTTACTTTAAAGCACGACAACTATGAAGTAGCTAGTTAAGCTAAATATTTATGGTCATTACTATATATATCATAGTGAATTTTACTATCTAGTTGTATATTTAATAGTAATTAGATAGAGACGGGATAGCTAGAAACAAGTGCTACTCCTATATACTAGTGCTAATGCCATAATAATCAGTAAATATATTGAGAAGAAGTTAAAACAATTTTTTAATCATTTTATAAGTGCTAAAATCTGGCGTAATTAATTTTAAAGAGAGGTGGAAATTTCTTCCTTAAAATTTAATTATTTTCCAATTGTTAAAATTTGTAGGTAGTTTAGTTAGATGTAAAATATTTTATGCCTATTTCGGTTTTACATGTTTTCACAGTTTTTGTCACTAAAAAACTTAACTTTAAGAAAAATTGTCAAATATTGAAACGAAATAATGACATCTTTAAAAATTCCTAAATTAATTATTTAGTTATTCATAACTTTAAGCATTTAATTAAGAAACGATTTTCTAGGTTAGTTGTAAAATTGTTTTAATGCTATAGAAAGACCAACACTATATTGTACTCTGAATCAATTTAGCGGTTGCTGTATGTTAGACGTGCTTTGGACATCAACCAATCGCAAGTACTTCCTGCAACCTTCTAGGTTATGCGCTTTGTTAAAGGTGGCAATTGCTTAATTTTGTCACACTTGTGCTAACATTACTATTAACACTTTACACTTAAATCCTATCTTTTAACGTTTGTCGCACTTTTTATAATACATGTGCGTGATGTAATTATCAAAATCTTTTAGCGGACTTGGAATCTAGTGTTCACCTGGATGTTCACGTCACTCGCGGTTTGAAAAAACTGCGTGATATTCTTTTTGCAAATCACTGTACACATAAACCGTATAATAACTCTTTTTCCAGATTTCTCTTTTACTTCAAGTTCATAACACTCTTTACACAAAATTTGATATCCGCTGATCCCTTAAAATAGATCTGTTCCCAGTAAGACCTGACTTCTATATTTTTTATCCTCCGAAGTTTAATTGGAGATGTTTTCAAAATCAAATTCTAATTGGCATCTCGTATGCATCAAAATTTTGTATTACAGAATGCGTTGTTTTGACCGGCTTATCTCCTACTGGCTCTTTTTGATTCCACGCGTTTCGCGCCGCCGGACGGCCTTTGAACCGTTCTTTCACGTTGGTAACGTTTTATTTTATTTTTGATACATCACGCGTTGACCATGAAACCGTGATAGCATTACATATTATTTATAAAACTCCTTACGCGAACAAAATTTAACTACAAAATAACTACATTAAAGAAAAGCTTAATTAAATTTAATATTCTTTCCTATTGCACTAACCTTTCTAGACGTCGTGATTAAGCATTAACAATAGAATCAGACAAATACCCTTTTACTGATACATGATATACCAAGCTTTATAATTCGCAATATATACAGGGCATCCCATTAATGTTTCCCTTATTTTTTCAAAATTATACCATTACACACTTTAATCCTTTGGCATAGAATACACTATTCCACCCTCTGGGGCTAAAATAAATATTTAATTCCTTGTGATCAAAAATATCATTTTAGTCTTGGAAACAGGTGATTAAACGTGGCGTTTTACTCTCAGAAGTACAAAAATATAGTTATCAGCTCTGCTGGAAAGCAATTTCTATATTAAAGATTTCAACATACAACTAAAATAACCCTTAAAAATTTTCTAAATAAATAAATTTATGAAATAACAGGTTGGAATTTCGCTTTGGTATTATTTATTTGCACCTACTTGCAAATTTTACTCCAAACCCAAAAAGATTTTCTTAATTATAAACACATTAACTCAAAAGTCAGTAATTGTTATTTACAGATATAACTCGAAGGTGCGAAAAAATAGTGTGTATGTCTCGGAACTAAAGTAAGTTCTAGTCACTCAGGTTATTACTCCTTCGCAATGATTCCGATAATGCATTTCACCTTAGAAGGCAAGAGAAACCCTTTAGTGTGATTGTGCATACCTAGGTATACTAATACAAATTAAACTTTTTTTAAGATGGAGCCTACCTTTTTAAAGCTACGTTGGATACGTCGTCTTGTTATTTATGCTAACTTGTGGAGAAACTAGTTATCTTTTGATAAAGCACAAGAATTAAAATTTTCTAAATAAAACAGTTAGACTAAAAGTCTTAAACGTTTAGATGATATTACTAATATTAAAGTTAAAAGATACAAGGGTGTTTTCTGGCCTCCACTAACAGATTTGTATCAAATAAGAATTGCATTATTATATCGTAATGAAAAAAAAAAGTTGCCTAAAAGGTTTCCAATTCTAGAAAATTGTAGTTTAAAAGCAGTTTTGAGGTGCAATATCTCAGTAAATGTTGTGACATATATTTTTCAACACCCTGTATACTGCATATTATAATTATATCTAATTTGAAACCCTTATCATTATAAAGTAATGTAGTAAAATGCCTCACTCGCTAAATATGTAAATAAACTATAGAATAATATTATTACAATTGAAATAAGTAGTGTGCGAGAGTTATGTATCCTAACACGATTATATTTCAATGATAAGAAATGCCTGCTAAGTGTACAAGTTTAGATTATAAATTATCTTGCAACACAATTTAACTTTAAGTATATGTTGTTATGTTCAATGTAATTGTTTTACAGTAACTAATAAACTTGTGATTTCCGGTATTATAGTTTTTAAAAATTCTTTTCTCCGATAAGAAAAGTTAATTGGCGCATTCGGTAGGATCTACGAAAGGGCTACATGCATACTAGTCCTTGATTTTTAAATCTTAATTCGCGAGTTACAAAATTGTGTAACCCGTCGCAGTTCACGCAGCCACCAAAGACGAGCATAGTCCATCAAGGGTGAGTTGCAGCTATTGACCCATCCAGGCCATTGCTCTCATTTCGTTATTAAAACACCAGGTTCCACAATCACGTAGTTTTAAGAAACTTTCATCAAAAATAATGAATAAGTAAGAATTCTATTTTATTATAAATTAAAATGAAAGGTTATTTTGCACGTCGAATTAAAGAAGATTAAGAAACATTTAATAATCAATAAAGAAATATAGTTTTAAATTTACTAACGTAGTATTAGCAATTATTGTAAGACCATATTGTCTGTAGTAAGCGTGAGATTGAGCGAGAAAATTGGTTTCGCTTAATATTCCAGCCAAATTGACTTGCAGGCGATTTAGGAACCTATTAATTAACATTAATTATATTAATTTACATTAACATAAAATTTTCCTTTCGCACGATAACAACTTAAAGATTTGCTTTAAACAAATCATTTTAATTTTACTCGTAAATAACTATACATTTATATCTGTAAAATAACAAATTTGTAAAAAGCAGAAAATTCACCTATAAAATATTTTTACAACTAATGAGAACAGAAAAATCCCTTGACAGCCTCAAATCAATTTTAAAACCGGCCCAATTTGTTGTAAACAGCATGGTTACTTCAAAGAATCCCACTAGTTAAAATTAACTACTTTCTCGAAACAGTTTCCCATTAGGATTTCACGTTAGTTTATTTAATGAAATTCAAACTTATCTAAATGAATTGACGGATTATATCCGTGCGGTAGAAGAGCTCTTTACTCAATTTTTTCAACGACAAAACCTAACGCCTACATAGATTGCTACTTTCAGCAGCGAGAAATCGTGTAAAGGGCCCCGCATTGAAAGTCACCACAGGTCACACGTTTAATTCTTGGCTTGAATTAAAGCAAACACTAATTAGTAATTTTGACGACCAAAGATCTGAATTAAATATTAAAATAGATTTAACCCGTTTAAGTCAACAACAAAGAGAATCACCCTTACATTTTTATAACAGTGTTAGAACATTACTTGCTACTTTAAACTCAAAAATTGTTTTAGGAAATAAATCAACCGAAATTAAGAAATTAAAAATTTAGCTTTAAAACCTTTTATATCAGGTTTAAATGAACCTCTAGCTTCTTTCATTCATTCACGTTCTCCCACAATACTAGAAAATGCATTAAATTTCATTAAAGGCGAACTGGATATCCGATATTTTCAAAATATGCATAATAATCAAACACAATCGAAATTACCTGTAAACACTATACGAAACAATTAAACCCAATTTTTCAAGACCGATCCGTCATAATTTTAATGCATTCCGACAACCAAATTTTAATCAATTCTAAAATCTTGTCAACCAGATACCCGCCTTCCAAAATCCTTATAGGGCAAATTTTAATGCTTTTCAAAATAATCAATTTAAACAAAATTATAATTCCCCGTACCACAAAGCAACCACTAACGTTTGGACACCCAAACCTAATTTTAGACCTCAAAATTTTTCAGAACCAATGCAGGTTAGTCAAATTGACAAACGCAGTACTTCCCAACAGCGACCGCATTTTACAAAAAGACCAGATTTAAAAGACAGTTTTATCAAAACTAACTTTCAAGAATTAAATCATACAGACTTTTGAGATAATAGTTGCGTCAATTTACAACAAAATTTCCTAGAAAATATTCCGATTGAAGATCCACATTTGAATTATAATGAGGCTATCGCGCAAAACTATGAAACAGATTACAATGAATGTGCTAATCTCACACCGTTAGAAGACACAAACTAGCAGTTTAACGCTTATCAAAAGGAATTTGAACAAACCGTTTCAAATTACAGCGATTACGAACCGGTAGAAATGCAAAATCAAGATATACAACTTATTTTTTTTTAAATAAGAGCCACGGAAAACAACAAAATCAAGTTGAATCTTTTAATATAAATGCAAAATCAAATCTTCCCTATATTTTGATTTCCGGAACAAATCGAAAGGTATTAATTGACACGGACAGTTTTAAAACAATATTTTCACCTAAATTCGTTCAAAAATTCTTCCCCAATTCAATTTTCAACATACTTTCGAAATTTAAACCTGTCAAGGTCGTACTGCACACCATTATGCAGCTGATGTGCCATTGTTTAAATTATTTTACGAAGATGGAAACCTCATTGTGTACCTTTTCGATTTCCATGCAGAATACGCCGGATTAATAGGATCCGATTTTTTACACAAGCTGTCCGCAAACATAGATTACCGTTGGAATCACATCCAAACTGAAAAAACTGCAGTGCCATTTTCCTATAGTAATTCAATGTGATTTTCCTAAAGCATCTCTAGATCGCGTTAAAATCTTACATATTCCTCCAAGATCAGAAAAATTAGTCATATTACCGGCAGTAGGAGGTAATGGCACTAAAATAACCCCCATAATTCAATTTTCTAAATTTTTAATTATGCCTTCAACAATGGTAGAACTTAATAGTAATTGACCAGTACAACAATAGTAAACCTTTCAGATCAGATTCAGACATTAGTTATAAAGAATCCGCTTTTCTTAAAAGGCTTTCCCAATTCCGAAAGAAACGACAACATTTAAATAAACAATCATAACGTTTCAAATCAAAATTCAGAAACCCAGTGAAAAAATTTACTGACACAAAATTTAAAGCAGAACTAACGAACGGATCATTTAAATGCAGAAGAAGAAACTTTACTAACGAATTTATGTTACGAATTTAAAGAAATTCTTCATCACTCCGAGATATCCTTAATTCCCACAAATTTAACAAAACACCAAATCAGAACAAAAAATGAGACCCCAATCTACACTAAAACCTATAGTTATACCTACGTTCACCGCGAAGAAGCAAAACGTCAAATTAATCAAATGTTAACTTGTAGAACCATCGAATCTTCTGAATCTGCTTACAATTTCACCATTTGGATTATCCCCAAGAAATTAGATGCTTCCGGAAAAAAGGAATGGCGAATTGTAATAGATTACAGTAAACTTAATGAAAATTCCATTGAAGACAAATTCCCTTCCAAATATTGAAACCATTTTGGATCATTTAGGACGTGAAAATTACTTTTCCACACTAGACTTGGCCTCGGGCCTCCATCAAATCAAAATAGACCTGAAAGATCGAGAAGAAACAGAGTTTTCGACAGAAGAAGGACACTTCCAATTCAGACGCCTCCCCTTTGGGCTTAAGAACTCACAAAGCGCATTTCAGAGAATGATTAATACAGCACTCACCGCTTAACCTCCTCACAGTACCAAGTATATTTGGACGACGTTAAAATTTATTCTTCCTCTTTAGAAGAGCATATTATACGTTTTAAAGAAATTTTTAGACGTTCCAAAGGTTTAAATCTGAAAATTCAACTTCATAAATACGAGTTTCTTCACAAATCAGTCAAATATTTAGTACAGATCATTACACCTGACGGAATCAAACCAGACCCCTGGAAAATCCGACGCCATAAAGAAATTCCCAAGACAAAAACCGAAATTAAAAGTTATCTAGGACTTTTCGTCTACTATCGGAAATTTATTAATGATTTTGGTCGAATTACAAAATATCTGACACACTGTTTACAGAAACATAACAACGTACAACATCCCCCTGTTTTTGTCAATTCCGTTATCCACACCAAGGCCTTGCTAATGAACGAACCAACCTTACAAATCCTGAGTTCTCCAAACCGTTTGAACTTATGACAGACGCTTCTAAATTTGCCATCGGCGTGGTACTATCCCAAAATCAAAAACCAATCTGTTATGCTTCTAGGACACTTAGTGAAAACGAACTAAATTACTCTACAATTGAACGAGGACTTTTGGCAATGGTTTAGGCAACTAAGCTCTATATTTTCGGAACAAAAATCACCCCAGTTTCAGACCACATACCTCTAGTTTGGCTTAAAAATTTAAAAGAGCCAAATCCAAAATTAGCAAGATGGTCACTTATATTAGAAGCATTTAATTTTGATATAAAATATCCCCCAGGTAAATCAAATAAAGTAGCCCACGCACTATCACCAATCCAAATAAACCCTTTATATATTTTCAACGACATTATGAATGACATTAGTGAAATTATAGACGAAACAAGTACAATTAACACTCCAGAACAAAATTCTGACAACTACAGGATCATTCATAACAGAACCGATTCCTCTGATCACACAGACATTTTGGCATCCCTTGTTTCAATAGAACGATCCTCAGTAACGAAAATCAACCACAACCTTCAAAAGGACCCATAAACGAAAACCCTTCCAAATCAGATTTCATTCATTCCCAATTAGATTCAACCACAGCTATTCTAATTTCTGAGAAACACAACACTTCACCAACCAAATCGAATTTATTGAATCTTCTTTACCTATACCAATAAAAATTACCAATTTTACGGAAATAAGTTAATCCAAATTTATTTTAGTAAAACTAACGAATTTTTGAAATTTAATGAACTGTTAATTAACTATTGCTTACCACAAACTAATTATTATTGAATTTTCCCTACAGACTCTCTTTATAACGAATTTTCACAATTTCTTGTCAATTTCAAATGAAAACACTCCGAAATTTTTCAAATGTATTTCACAAATTACTTATGCTTTGGACAAAGACGTAAGAATAACCTAAATTCAAAATTATGATGAAGGGAAAAATAACCATCGTGGAATTCTCGAAACGAATGGAAAACTGCAACGAAAACATTTTTGGAAAGGAATTACAAACGACATAAAAAATTATATAAACAGTTGCTAAATTTGTAAGGAAAAAAATATAATAGACACCCCATAAAGCAACAATTAAATTTAACTACGACAACTAATCGTCCCTTCTACTCCGTTCATATCGACATCTTCCAAATCAACAATGTGAAATATCTAACCGTTATTGACACCTTCTCAAAATTTGCCCAAGCTTACTCTTAAAATCCAGCAACCTCTTAGACATAACCGACAAACTGTTTTACTTTTTAACTAGTTACCCTACACCAAATACCATCGTCACTGACAACGAATTTAACTAACAGCCCTTCAAAAACTTCCCACCATTACACATAATTAGTTTTCATGTAACAATCCCGTACAACCAGCAATCAAATTGTCCAGTAGAACGACTACATTCAACGCTTGCAGAACATTATCGATTGTTACAGGATACCCCAGACGATAAAAAAATTTAATATGCAATCTTGGCTTATAACCACTCCATTCAGTCAAATCTAAAATATGCAACTTTTGAGATCCTTTTTTGCCATACCGATGGTAGAGACCCCTTCGATTTTGAATTCGATGACAATTTTATATAAACTTACGTTTAGGATCACAAACAGAAAACGAAACATGCGTACAACAACCTACAAGACAAACAATCCAAAACCAAAGAAAAACAAAACGAAAACATAAACGAATCCCGTACATCCCATTCCTTCCAAATTAACGACAAGGTTTTCAAAAAGACATACGAACGATACAAAGAGAAACAAAAATTTAAAGGACCTTACATTACAGAAAAAATAAATTAACATGACACCTGTGACTTGAGACATAGCCCTTCCAATAGCCTACTAAAAAGACACGCTAACGATCTACTCCAATTTTCAGCGAAATTCTCCTCCATGTTACAATGCTCACTTTCCTCTGCTGGAGCGTCGTCCACACAGATGTTACAATAAAGCAACTGACAGACAACCTCGGACTTTATCCCTTAGTAAAAGGGGAAGCCCTACTGAATGAAAGCGCCTGGACTCATCAAAATTCTGGATTATACGCCCTTACTGAAAAATTACGAAACCCTAAAACCAAATCTAACTTCTTTGTTACTTAATAAAACCTATTCTCCATATACAAACGTTACGACAAACTATAATGAACAGTTATTGATTTTAAAACAATATGTAGATAAAGTCGACCAACTAGTAAATCAATTATTTCCCGAAATTCATACGACACCCAGTCAAAAGAGGACTAATCGACGGACTCGGAAACGTAATAAAATTCCTGACTGGTAATCTTAATGCTGTTGATGGTAAAAGATAAAATCAACTTATTGACAAACTAATTAAATCCTCAAATAAATACGAAACAAATCTAACAGAACGGGCTCAAGTTTTAAACGGCGCGATTAATACGTTCACGACAAATATTCACGATTTAGCAACTAAGCAATACCTAAATGTTGAAATATTAAATTCGATTATTTCCTCAACAAACTTTAAAGTCGAAAATAGTTTAGGAAAACTTTCTACGTATACGACTCTCAACCAAGCTATCCAGTCCCTACAGCTATTTATCCTAACACTGACAGATTTAGAGAACTCTTTAACTTTCGCACAAAGCAATCAACTCCATTTATTCCTAATAACTAATAACGTTTTATATTACACCTTGACAAAACGTTTCAGGAATTTTACAAAATACTCCAAAACGGAATTTAAATCTACCTATCCCAGTTAATCTAGATAACCTCCATTTGTATGAGTACTTAATTCAAATTAAAAATGTCGCAATGTCTTTTATATATCAAATACCTCGGGTAAAATTTGCTAACAAATACCAATTAATTCAATTAATTCCATTTCCCGCATTCAATAACAAACACTTTCAAATGATTATTCCCACCTACAACAAAATACTATTTAATGTAGAATTCAGCATTCCCACGATCTAACATCATTGTAAACAAATTACTTCTTTCAAATACTTTTGTTCCCAAGAAAATCACTTTGCAATTGCAAATTCCAAGTTATGCGAAACACAATTATTAACGTTCAGGAAAAACCAAACATGTGAATCCTTAACATTTCAATTAGAGTCTATAAAAATTATCAAAGTAACTAAAGCAACTTGGATCATTAGTGCCGCCACAGAAACTCTCATCGATATAAAATGTATCAACCCCTTAAGCAGAAAAACTATAATTGGATCTACTATAATCACAATTTTGACCGATTGTTCGACATTAATCAACCAAAAAGGGCTTCTTTCGACCTATGAATCTTCCTTTATCGAAGAAAAACAAATTTGAATTACCTTCATAGGAAAACTCCAATTAGATTTGTTACCTAAACAAATCCCTTTAAAAATTGACTTAAGACCTATCAATACTCAAATTATTACACAAAATCAAGCAAAATTAACAAAAGAAACTTTGGCTTTGAAAAATGATCCCCCCACTATCTCTGATTATCTCAGTATTACTTCATTTATCAGGACCATGACAATTTTAATCATATTAACAATCATTTCGATTTATATCTATTCTAATCGTAAATCGATAATTAATGAATTATTCGAATTTAGTAAACAAAATAAAAAAGATGAAACTGCTCCCCAAAATGATATCCCCTTAGCCCAATAACGGCAAATAACATAAAGGTGTATATAACAAAATAAATATGTAAATAAAATTAAGAACTAGCTAGGTAGAAATAAGATTTTAATAATAATTACTTAAATCAAATGTGAAATAATGTGTAAAAAAGACTATAAACAATGAATAAGAAAATAAAAATTAGAAATGAATCAATTAAGAAGAAATGCTAAAATAAATATTATGAATAAAACAAACAATACACAAATTAAGTATGAACTCCTATGAATAAGGCAGTTGCATGGAGTAAGCTCAGGTATACAGATACTCTATATATTATGGATATAATCAGGAAGATAATAAAGAAGCTATTGAAAATAAAAGTGTTTGATAAAGAGCTTAAATTTTAAAGAACATTTAAACTTACAAGCAATAGACATAAAAAGTGCGCGAATCAATGACGACCGCCTAGATATAAGTTAGCTAGAAATTTAATTA
>JAHWXV010027026.1:0-13538 GCA_024586415.1 Phrixothrix hirtus
TCGTGATACAATCGGCTTTTCACCCGGCCGAATTAATTTCAAAATTCGTGCCATTGCTATTAGGAGGAATCTACTTATTTATTTCAATATATATATATTGGTTTTATGCCATTTTCATAGTGTTTAAAAAATAAAATATGTATTGAATAGTTTCGTGTAAATTTAAAGATATTTTGATAGTCATAATTGTCATATGTAGCTATCTACCGTATTAGTATACGAAATTGCTTTAACTGCAATTAAATTGCAAGCAGAAAAAATTTCCTCACATACAATATGATTTCAAATGACTAAGGATAGTTTGAATCTCCTACCTTTTTAAAGTAACATTATGTTGGTAACAAATGAATTTAGCAAGCCATCGCTGTTATTAGTTGCGTTTCAAACTGCCCTTAAATTTTTGTAAAACTTATCTAAATAATGGAACTCAAAAAAATAGTTTTCAGAGGAATAACATAAAAATGAAGCAAAATAATGAGTACAAAATACGAGTACTGAAAATATATAAATTTGGCAAACATTTATAAATGGGTCGATCTTGGTATTTTAAGTAATATTGTGTTAATCTTAAATAACGTTGTGTAGATACACTAAAGATACCTAAAATTTTTATTGAACCACTTATCCGAATTATTATTTTTTCCTAGTTAAATTTTAATTATTATTAGAAATCAGGTTTTCTTAGCTTTTGACATCAGTCAATTTTGATTTTATACAAATAACTATGTAGAAAATTTGTCCTACGCTAGTATTCGAATATCGGGTTATTTGTTCAACGCATAGACGCTCCAACACCTTTAACTATCAAGCATTTTTAGTCATTCAGGATAAAGTATTGTGTAAAGTGAAATACCTTTATTTACAAGAAAGTCAATAATTTTACTCTTTAAAAGTAATGTACAATGCATAGTATCTATTTAGTTCCGTGCTTAATTGACAGCGAAATGTTGATATATAAAACGATCCCAAAAGTGGATAATTTCAGCTCGAACTATAATGGTCTTAAAATGCGACAAATAGAAAAATAACCGACTGTGGAGTAATCACAATGAAGAATGCCGTTTTGGTAGAGTGTTCAAATTGAAATTTCCTGTGAAAATTATTCTAAGCGGCGAAGAGGATATTTAGAAATGTCTAACATTATCTAGGGATTTCAGTAACCAGTTTTGAACCCTCTCTGCGCGTTATAAAAACATTTTGTTTCATCAAAATTGGAACTACCTACTATTTAATATATGAACACCCTGGAACCTGTTTAAATCCTTTTCTTATACACAAAATTGTATGTTAAGCAATCGTGTTCCTTAATTATGGATCCTTAACGAAAAAGCTTTAAATACCAATGGATAGCTTTATTAGTATATGCTAAATAATCATAGGACGTTATATAAAAAATGTTTCATCAGCCTTTTATCGGTTTTCGCATTATATTGGGGAATTTTTATAAATGTGGTCATAACTTCACCGGATAACAAAGAACGTTTCTTAAAATGTAACTATCGTTATCAAAGGAAAATAAAGTACAGCGGCGTAGTTAGAAAATACTGCTATTTATTATTATGGCAAATAAGGTTCTAGTATTTAATTCTGTGCAATGATATTAAAATTAACTGAAAATAACTTTTCCTGAAAGTATTTCTAAAGCATTAGGAAATTATACATTTAGAAATACATCTAATTGTAAGTCGAGTTGAAATTATAAACGTTCTTACAAAATGACGACAGCGAATGTTTCGTTTATTTTACTGTACAGTTAATAAGAAAAGTTATCTCAGCAAAGATTTTAATGATTGCTGAAATGTAATTATAACGAGTAGCTCATATGCTCATATGCCTTTGTGTACATTGCGATGCAGTAGAATTTCAAGAAGTTTCAACTATTCGATTTGGTCCTATTGTAGAACTGTTTCAATTTAATAAAGACTATATGCATTTGCAAATAAGACATGAGGATGTTAAATATTTATTTATAACATATATAGTTCTCATAAATAAATACTGTATAAAATGTCGAAGGAGAAATACTTTTCGGGCTATTACCAGAAATACTTTAGTGAGAGTGATAAATTATGTTCAAGTCCGTTGTCAAAAGTGTATTGAGCAGGTTGGTGGACATGTGCAACAATTTCTTTAATACGAGTGTCGGCTGTTTAATTAATGAAATTGTAATTTGCGCTCCTGTGTTGTTAAAATTTTGTTTACTAAGTTTTCAATTCGTGCTGAGTATTTGTTTTGTATGTGAGTTGCATAATTAGAAAAATTATCAAATTCAGGGGTCTACTTCCACTGGTCCTCAGCTTACTATCGGAAAAACAAAATTTCTAATTTTTGAACCTTTAAGAGAAGATATGGCATGTTGTTATACACCATTGGAAAGATAATTAAAAGCGCTATCAAATGGTGTAAAAAAAATAATATAGCTAGCATCCATATGAAACAAAAAAGTTACAGTCAGTATCTCACAAACAAAAGACGGCACTTATTTCTTTTTAGTCTCGCTGCAAATAACATTAAAAGTGCCTGAACAATGTCTAAGTTAAAATGACGCCATAGTTCAAATTAACGAGATAGGAGGGAATTTAGAAACCGCATGATATTTTTTTTTTGGATTAGTGCGAAAACGGTCAAAGTTGGATCAAATTTAAAGATTTTGTCAAATTTCTCATAAAATTCTCTAAAACATTGCCTATTTAACCGACTCTCTATTTCTAATATTAACCGAGATAGCAATACATGTGTGTGTGTGTGTGTGTGTGTGTGTGTGTGTGGGTGCGTGCGTGCGTGCGTGCGTGCGTGCGTGCGTGCGTGCGTGCGTGCGTGTTTTTCTGGGCCAGCTTGTGTTTTTACTAAGAGGTATCAAAAAATGCTCAAAACCGTTACGCCAGTATTCAGGGAAAGCCAAAGCGACTCCACAAATATTGCATCACCCCCAAACCCTAGCCATCGCAATGTTGAAATGAGATGGAAATTTCTCCACCTACAATACATAATTGGAAAGCTCTTGAAAAATTCTTTCCATTAACATCATTTAAAAACGCATTTAGATAGAAAATTAATAATGTATTTAACATTATGATCAGATGTATGATTTAGGTGACCAGTTGATCTACTAACTGAATGAGAAAAACATTTTAAACTATGTAATTGATTTAGAACTAAATTTACACGTACATATTTCAAAATGTTTACTTAATAATGTGTTCTAAATGTACACTATTATTTCCCAAACAATAACATAAACGATTCCAAATTCAGATCTTATATTTGCAAATACTTCCCCAGAATTTCAACGGCATTCCCTAATTATCCGGTCAGGAACATCTATTGAAACAGGCTGTATTTTGTACAGCACCGTCTTTAAATGGTCCCAAAGAAAGGAATTCAGGGGTGTAAGATCCGGAGGCATGATGGTCATTCTATAGGACCCTTCCAATCCACTGCTCCAAAAATCTGCCTGCGTAATGAGGGGTTGTCACAGGCTGTATAAAAAGTAAAGCATGGACAGGCTTAACAGTATTAAACCATGGTCTATAAAGCCGCAGCGGAGCAAGGCATGGTTCATGTATAGCTTTCGAGATTGTACACTGTATAGGTAGTCAGAGTTAGGAATTGTGAGCGTCACTGTTTTCTAATATTTTGCTGCAGAACAGAGTTAATTTTCGAGAATCTCCCAGTACATAAAAATATTCTAAACCTATCTTTAGAGTGGAGATAGATACTCCTATGGTCATGCAGATGCGGCAACTGATTTAAGCTGAAAGAAATGTTACTATGCGTTAAACGTAGTGGATTACAACTTGTCCTTTATATGAGAAAGTCTTGAATCAATGCACAAGTATTATTGGCAACCTTGGAAGCTGCTAAAATAATGATGGCTACAAACCTGTAATTAATGGGACCAAATTAAGGTTCGTCCTGTGTATAATGACTTATTTGGTCACTGTAGAGTAAATTCTTATTTTACAGAAAAATTAGATTGGCGGGATGCTGCTTCACAGACGTACTTCAATCAAAGTTGACTATTGCAAAGGGTGCTTAAATCAAGCCACCCGGTATATGATGATATCTTTGTGCATTGATCGTAAATCATAAACGTATTAAATTTTGACAAAATAAAATGAATGATGTTGGTTACATAAATACTATCACTTTGAATTATGATACTTTTAGCACACACTATTGCTAATAACTTTTAGTTTTTAAAAACACCTTACTAAAATGAAATAAAAGATGCAATAAACACATTTATAGAACGAAACAATAATTCACGCACCCATCCATGCAGTCACGCACGCACGCACATACATACGCACGCTACAAAGTAGTTAGTATCAGTCTTAAAGGCACTTAATTAAGCAACAAAACCTGTACCTTGGTTAAAATATAGGTAGACAATTGAATCAAATAAGCGCTTTTGAAAGTTAAATACGGTAAATATATAACACAAAATTGAGCACAACTATCAATACAAATTATGGAATACGATCATATGTTATTACTTTAAATGAAAGATTGCATTAACATTTATTTCAATCTATAGCTCAATTTGTTTTGTGCTCAACAATTGGAATGCATCCGGCATGAATAATTTTATGATTATTAACTTTTGCAACATTATAACGGGATGTAAAACCATTTAAGTGCTCAAGCGATTTTCATAAAATTCAATGGTTACTATGAAGGGAAGTGGAAGGAAGTAACACTTACTGTGTTATCGAGTCGGTAGCCTTCCAACCACCATTAAGTCTGAATGGAATCCAAGTGAAATAATTATTTAATTGCCTCAAACTAAACCATCTGATCATTCAAAATTAATGACCGCCCGCCTCCTGATGAAATCTCTGAAGTGTGGGTTCCTATATTTTTTCTAGCAGGTACAATTGTTTATTAGAACTGGTCAAAAAAGAACACCACTCACGCTAACAAAATGTTATCACATTTATTGCCTTTTTTAACCACTGATAACCTTTCTTGCATTTTTCAAAGAAAGTGCACTCAGAAAAACAGAAAACACACCTTTTTTGTTTAACGGTTGGTAACGTAATTATTTTTGCTGCTATCCCACGGTATTCAAATATATCGTCTTGGATAGCGTCAAATTTTTTAGTTATCGCCGTTAAGGCATGATGTCACGGTACTTTATTAAAAGGGAATGTCAGTTGTCCAACTTGATTTTTGAACAGACTATTACAAATATATGTGAAAAATTATCTGGACCATTAGGCGAGTATTTATTTAAGATCGTTGTATTTTAACTTTTTCAGCTACAATTTTCAAGATTACATATTAAAGTTAAAATATTTCTTTAACGAGCCTAACTTTATCTAATACAAAAGAAACAAATTACCTATATTGCTTTATAACTTCTTTAATTATTTACAAAGAACCTTTATTAATCTCAGATTTATTTTTATCGTAAAAAGTATATTTAATGACATTTAAATTTATCTATTAAAGGGATTCGAGATTTATTAATCGTAGATGATTAAAATGGTTTTACAAACGAATTTAATTTCCTTGAAGTTGCAAATTTAAGACCACTCAAATATGTACACGTAACATTATAATTACATTGTCTCAATATATATACATGATGGTTCTGAAACAGACAGCAAGAGCTGACTGGGCGTCCCTACTTGTTGGAAATGAAATAAACTCTCATTCAAATTTCTATCTCCTTCAATTCTACTTTGTCTGTTTTATCTATGATCACAAGTTTGATGGTATTGTGTAACAGGCTTAAGTAGTTATCTACATTTAGGTTTTCTTCGGGAAACAGAGGATCAATTATTTTATCTCCTAAGATACTCCCCATACATTAATTTTTCGAGTCGTTGGGTATGTCCATCGCAAAAAATGATGTGGATTTTCATCGTAACATGCGACGTTGTGTTTATTCACTGTCCTATTCGTCAATAAAACAGAATTTTTTCACTAACTCTGGATCATTTTCAATTTTCTCCATCACCTCTTCACAAAACTGCATCCTTCGGTCATAGTCGTCTTCAACCAGTTCCTGAAGGGCTCGCACCTTACATGGGTGCAATGTATTCTACCTAAGAACTCGTCGTACTGTTTCTTGCGGAATTTCTGTGGCAGTCGCTACTTTTCGAACAGAAGACGTTGGAGCTGAAGTAAAATGACATAAAACTTCTATCTGAGCGAGTTCATCCAGTACTATTCGTTCGACACTTTTTTACATGCTACTAACCCCGTTTCTTTAAATTTTTTAACCAACTTTTCGACGTAAGTATAACTGACACATTTTTTGGAGATTGGTCCTCAGAACCGTAAATGAAAATAATTTCAACTCTTTCAGCAGACGTGTACACCACTCTGGAACTTGTAGTAATACCAAAAAAACTTTTAGATAATAAGGTTTACCGATAGAACAAGGTCCTATTTATTTGAAACTAATTGGTTAAAATCCTAAAATGCAGTTTTCCTAATAAAAAATAGATACTTATAATTCAATTACCGCTGCTGCTTTCAGTTTGGATGTTGGCAAGCGGTTATTTATGTGTTGGAGTGGAGACGATACTTTTTATTACATTGATTGAACTTTCAATTCGAGATTAAATTGGTAACATCAAGTGTATCCACTGTGATAATGGATCCCAAAAGGCCGAATCCTGGTAATGTAATATAACGATGTATACGCAGGTTTCAAAACATTTTGCGTTTTATTCGTCTGTCAGGAGGTGCTGCACAAATGCTGAAAAAATCTAGGCTTTATCCAAATCTTCATGGGTAACGATGCTAATGTTCACTTCTGCTATCAAACGTAGAATCAGTAGCCGATTTTCTACTAGTATGTCGAAATTTTTATTTGTCGGCAGTAGACCTGAATGCGCTTCATTATGTAAAATTAATCTTTTCAATTCACTTTGATCAGAATTTCGTCCTCCTACCTTGTCATTCTTCCCAATTTTTAAACAACCTAATGTTACATCACTGTTCCCATGCTATGCCACGCGACCTCCCACATTGGATGCACTCGAATGATTGCGGCGACAGTCAACTAGCAGCCACACGTGCTGCATGCTAAGAGACGCTTCTAGACATGCCTTTAAATATCTATGAGTATGCTCAAATTTGTTGATATACGCTGTATCGGACCATAGACCGCATTTATTGACACGCGTATTTACTGACAAGGAAGGTATTCCAGGTGTCCGACGCCGATTTTGATTAAATTTAGATATATAGTAGATAACCAAAATATTCGAAACGGGTATTTTTTTATCTGCTTTAAAACGGTTTCATGGGGTAAAAACTACCCACATATTGGCAATTCATATATGTAGAAGCAGTAAGATGATTTGAATGAACAAATTTTAAAATTATTGCGTTCATCCCCAATAAAAGCTTAATTCTTTTAACACTTTCAACTTGTTTCAAGGATTAAAACTACCATTAAGAAGAATTGAAATAGACAAATACTCCCTTTAATATAATTTGATTTATTTAAAGAAAAATTATGTTGGAGGGCATTTTAAAATAATGTTTGTGTTTTTGCGTTTTCATGAAAAATAATTTTAAATGGTCATTTAACCCATAGTTCTATGTTGACCATTTAACCAAATAATAAGTGAAGGGTGTTCTGGATCCACAATTCGGTATGCGAATTTCATCGTTGTTTTAAAAACGAGTAGTATGTGGCTGCTGTATTTTCTCTTAAACTTGCGTCTTTCGATTTAAATCGTTCCCAAGCTTTGTTCGTCAATACTTTGTCCGCCTTATGATGTTAAGCGAGATCTGTAGTGTTGCTATATGCAATACGGTGGCTTTTACAAGCGTCATCTATAGGGTTAATTCCTCAATCACCACGACCTAATCTTTTTTGTAAACGCGTTCCAGAAATGCAAAAACGATAACCAGGTATGTGTAACTCTACTTGTAGTCTATTAATGAGAGTATTAACAATTCCAGACCCCGTTTCAGTTCTTCGTTGACGCCTAAAATTACGATATATTTCA
Source organism: Phrixothrix hirtus (assembly GCA_024586415.1). NCBI lineage: Eukaryota > Metazoa > Arthropoda > Insecta > Coleoptera > Phengodidae > Phrixothrix > Phrixothrix hirtus. Next base: position 7,980 of record JAHWXV010027026.1, read on the forward strand.
AACTGCTCTAGGCAAGCATACAGGTGTGACTGAGTTTATGTAAAATAAACTCTATAAATATATAAAATTCTAGTTTAACATTAGTATATCGATATCAGGGTAATGATTAACATACAATTTATTCCTCAAAAAAAACGCCCTTCTATATATAACCACGATACATGCGCATTAACGAAAACACTGTTCAATTAGAGATTTCGTAGATTCAGAATTTCTCAATAGACGGGTCAGGAGGTGGGGGCAGCTTACCTTTTTGTATAATTTTATATGGGGATGTTTGAAGAATAGCATTTATACGACGAAACCGTCTAATTTAAATTAATTATATCTAGGAAATGTCAACAAAATACCTGTGATTGATTGATCCTTAGGGTATTGAAAATGGCATTAACAGTTTTTATTACCGATCACTGCCAAACTGTGGAATGTCAGCAGTTTGAGAATTTCTATAAGTTTTCTGCTACGTGCTTGGGCACGTTTCATTTCATTATAATTTTTGTAACTTGATCCGGTATAACTCGGAAAGTACTTTTCGAATATTTGCTCGCAATGCTATTTTGAAAAGCTTTAATGGATACTGCATATTTCGATTGCCATTTAAAAAGTATTACTTGACTTTGATACCTCCTCAAAGTCAAAGTGTTGTGATCACTATGCTATACCTTGAATCAGACAACATTTGTAATTAAAATTTTGCTCTAAAGTGAATTCGTTCTAAGACATTGCAGGTTTGTACATTCTTTAGACATCTAGTATATTTTCAAGGTTTCAATTTGACATAAGGAAAGGCACAGGACTCATAATGCGCTATGTAACTTGAAACAAAGGCGACTCTACCTAGGTTCTCTTTGACTTTGCAGCTTTAACAACCAAAAACTACGTACATAGTCATTGTTTTAATATAAACAAAAAACCAATTAAATATAAATAAATTAGAAAACTCTTGGTACTAAAATTAGTATCAACTAGAAGAACATTGGATGAACGACGGAATCTTCGATTTATAGTTGAGAGACTCGTACATCACACTACGGGTGTTATGGTTGGGGTGCGATTACTTATGACAGTAGCTCCCCTTGCGGAGGTGGTTGGAACACATCTTCTACTATACTTACAAGAGCTAGAAGATCCATTATTCCAGCAAAATAATGCACTTCCACATGTACTAAGGTTTTCCTTGAAGTTCTTTGAACAGACCAGATTCATCTTTTGCCCTAGCCCCAAGATCTCCAGATCTTTCTCCCATTGAATATGTATGAAACATAATGGGTAGAAGGTTGCGAAATTTGCAGCGTCCTCTTTTGACTTTTGAGGCCTTGAGACATGAGGTGAAACTTGCATGGGAGGAAATACCTCAAAGCGAGATAAACCACCTTATTCAATCAATGCCTTGACGTGTAAATGAATGTGTAAATCAGACAGGCCGCACCACGCATTATTAACAATTATTATAAAATTTTGTTTAACTAATTAAGATTTTTCTCCCAAATTTTGATTACTTATTGCCATAACATAGGTGAATATTCCTACCAAATTTCAGTTGGAAATTCCAACCCGTTCTTGGTATTGCAATTTCTGTCACACTGAGTATATAATTTAAAACATTTAAAACCATAAATAGTTATTTGTATCACAGGTCAGAAAGTTAGCTTTCGCAAGTACAAGTATGTTTACAAGTCAAGGCGCAGCCGAAGTCTGTAAATTACGAGTATTTGCACAAGCCTTTCTGGACGTGTGATACATAAAATTTTTTGTGCCAACTTTTGTTTAATTTTAGTATATAAAAATGATTTTTAAAAATGAACTTTTTTTTACTTTCTCTTACCTATATCAAATATAGTATAGAGAAAGTATTGTTTTCGTCCAAAATCTTTGATGTCGAAATTTTAGTGGAAATACACGTTTACGGGTCTCCTGAGTTTTAATATGTTTTTAAAAATTGGTCTGTCTGTGTGTGTAGGAACAAAATATCTCGAAAACGAAAAGTCGTAGATAAACGAAATTTTATATTTCAGTTTTTATCCATTCTCGTACACGACTGCAACAATTTCACTTAAATCCAGTAACCGGAAGTGCCACTTTACTTTTGTCATCTTTTGGTTTTTCGCGATTTTCTCGAAATCAGCTACAACGCTGTTTTTTAAACTTGTTGTAATTCTCAAGCATCCAATGCCCTTTCATATAGTTATAACGGTTTCCCAGATAAATGGCCATAAAATAAGTAACCAGAAGTATTCTTACCATTAACTGTGAATAAAATAACTATGTAACTGAAAGTCCTAGATAAATGCAAATTTATATTTGACACCCTAAGTAGATTACTATACTAAAATAAGAATTTTGCTAAAATCCAATAACCGAAAGTATAACTTCATTTCTGTTATTTTTATGTATTTTCCGAATCCTTCGTTTTTCGCGATTTTCTTGAAATTGGCTGTAACGATTTTTTAAACCTATTACACTTCTTAGCCATTTAATGACCTTTTATATAGTTTAGGTTATTTCTCAGAAACATTTCTACAAATTCAGTAATCAGAAGTACCTTCACCGTTAACTCTAAATAAAATAACTATGAAACTAAAAGTCTTAGTTGAATAAAAATTTATAGTTGTGGTCATAACTGCCTTTGTATACAAAATCAAGAATTTGACCAAAATCTAATAATCGGAAGTTCCACTTAGATACTTAGATATTTTCCGAATTCTCCGTTTTCACAATTCTCTTGAAATCAGCTGTAACAATTTGTATTAAATTTAATATACTTGTTAGATACCTAATATAGTTTCATATTAACCAAGCGGTTTCTCTAATAAATTTGTTGAAAACCGAGTAACCGGAAGTACTTGGAGTATCAGTTGTGAACGACATATCTTAAAAACAAATCATTATATGCGAATAAACAACCATATTTAAGTTTTCTATATCCTGTGCATGATATGGCAAGAATTTAGCTAAAATCTAATGACCGGAAATGCTATTTTATTCTTGAGATTTTTAGTTTTTTGCGATTTTCAAGAAAAGTTTTTAACATTTTTTTTAAAACTTGCTACGGTTCTTATGTCTTTGATATGTTTTTACGTGAACTTTGCGATTTTGCTGAAAAAATGCGATGAAGGGAGTTATCAGAGAAAATCTCCGGAGTTAAGTAGGCTTTTGCGTGTCCAGTAACTTGGATGGGTGACCATTAGAATTATCGTTCCCACAACAAACGTACATAATATTTTAATTATTTGTGGAAATTTGCATATTTGTATATCTATGTGCGTAAGAGAAAGTCGTATGTTGCCTCACACCAGATTTTTAGTACCAATTGTAGTGAAAACCATTTTCAAATATGATTATTATTAATGAAATTACAAATTATTTCCCTTTAACAGTACTCTGGAGCGCCTCAATGTATATGCATTTTAGGAATTTTAGAAATTTAAGGTTGAAACAAGCAAGGTTGGCATTCTTATAACCAAAAATATAACATTAACCTATAAAATCAATTTATATTAGTTATCATTCAGAAATATGATTATTAATCGCTTAGGTATTTATAAAGTTAAAATTCAAATAATTAAACTGTGATTGTATTACGTAAAATAACCTTAAAATGCATTTCTTTTGTCAAGGTGGCAACTATTTAGTAAGAAATATGGTGACATTTTGTAACGTTACTGTTTTTTCTAATTACGTCACAGGGAAGAATTATTCATATTTTGCTCTTCCAGGCAGTAGTCGTGAGGCCGGGGACTTTCTTTACAGGATTTTTCTTTGAAGGAGGGCTTTGTTGTACACACCTAGCTAAATTAGTTGATAAACCATAAGGCAATAAAACTTCATAAGTTATATATTACAAATAAAAGTAACTGCATGATTAATTAAAAATAAAAATTATTTACAAGATGGGTATGAGAGGTTCAAAATAGTAATATACAAAATAATAACGAAAGGTTCAAAACAATTATGTAAATGTTCTCTAATACTAAAACAAATATGTGTAAAGTGAATTAAATGAAATTCTCATTTAGCTGTTCTTTTGCGTTTCCAACAACGGTAATTAAATATTGAATTTTAATTCGTAAAACTCAATCAATGAGTGTATAATGATTGTTGATGGCAATTGGTTTGTTTCGGTTAGTGTTAATTTTGGCAACGGACGGATGATACTATTGAATTAGAATCAATGAAATTAATTAATTAGTACTTCTCATAAGAAGGCTTTCAACCAATGGTAATTAATTTCTACATGCTTTAAACAAATGCTAGAATGCTCTTGGAAGTTGTCTAATAACGGATCTCATATCAATGCTGCATACATCGATAGACAAACGATTTAATAATCGACCTAAAGGATTTTATGCATTCCTGTCACATACACCTCCTGCGGTCTGTGTAATAATACGTGACGCCAGCTCTTATGGCACGAGCAACAAGAGGCGCCGTTTACGAATCCTTTATTCAGGCCCATAAGATCCCTCCGCCGAGTCGCACGTGCAACTGCCGTGACGAAATGTAGACGGGCCCCGCACAATGTATGACGGTGATGTTCAGGATACTTCAGTTACACATACACATAACTAGCCTTCGGCGACGATACCCGTTGCCCAAGCAACAAATCTCCCTCGATGACAGCGGAAAGGTTGAACTACTTCCCAGCGAAAACTAGGGCTGTCGGCTTGATTCATTTCGCGAGTCCCACCATGAGAGTGCAGCTAGATGTTTACAGCACCGCCGTCGGACTTGGAGTATGTCGGCTTGGCAATTGAAGTCCCTAGCTTCGCGGTCAGACTTGAAGTCTTTACAACTTCGCGGTCGAAATCGTAATATATCCTAAGCGTCTTTACGTCGCACTTTGTATACTAATTTAGGACGTAAGTTAATTTCTATTTCATTTTTGCGCTTTAAGATAACTTATTGTAGCATGTTAACATTTAAAATGGTAACATCTTATTTGATATATACAATTACTTAACTCATTTAAACTAAATACAATATTTGTAGTTTGTCTAATTCTAATTAGGCAAGCAACTGGATTTAGAAATATTATATATATACAGGGCTATTACTGAGTAATGACGACCCTGAATGTTCCAAATAGGCAACTCAATTTACACCTTCATAGGTCGCTATTCCAATACAAAAACATATATACCTGATTTGTCATATTTCCAACTGTTAATAATCAAGTTGTAATATTTAAACTACTACAAATTTTGGCGTTTTGCAAAAAATTTAAAAACATTTTTTCATTTAACACCCCTGGAAAGAACCGCGGTCCAATAATACGCTCTCATAAAATTCTACACCAAACATTTAAGGAATAAATTGATTGAAAGTATGCTACTCGCGTCCACTTTGGATTTTATTAGAGGTAATAATGAGAATTATGCCTATTAATACAACTGTTACTTACAAATGTTGCTTCATCTGAAAATATACACTTGATTAAAAAATCAGGATCGCCTTGAACTTTACAAAATTCTAATCGTTTGTCAAAATCAGGCTCTTTTAGTTCTTGCACTAGCATTACATGGTATGGATGAAATTTATTTGCATGTAAAATTTTACTTA